>JAHPZR010016389.1:30000-47500 GCA_019787425.1 Platygyra sinensis | reverse complement strand
AGTTGACACGCTCGATTTGGATTGGTCGGCGCAGCTGCTATGCATGACCTTCACGTGATCCAAGGTCCAAATGTTACGCGTGATGCGCGTGAGAAAATAGCATTCTTTGCATTCCATGCATTCGTGGTGGAAGACTCAAGATTTCAGCAAAATCGAGTCAGGGCCAAACTATACAACTGCGGCGCATGCGTTTGTAAAAGCAACGTTGAGATTAGGATTGCGGGCTCCTTTTGTCGCCCGCAAAAATCATTTCAGATAACAATTGATAAATCAGTCTCATTATCTTCCTGTATTTCTTTTGAGCTCATATGTTATCAATTATTTTCCTTTCAATCAATCGGTATCAGAATTCAAATTTAGTCGTCACATGTTGCCGATTATTGGTTTATCCATTGACTATGTCTGTTGTAACTTATGCATGTTGCTCAGCAACTTTTTATGGTAACGTTGTAGCTACACGTACCCATGAATTCAAGCAGTATTTGTACTAAACAAACATTTTCCATTAAAAATGTAGAATGTGATGAAAATGAGACTGCAGTCAGTGATGCCCCAAGTATATGTGATCATGATCAAGACAGTCACGATAGTGACAATGATGCCTGTAGTTCTAACTCAGAGGAGGTGTGTATACAGCTTTAATGTATTCAGTTTATACTCTGCTTTACATGCAAATAGCTTCATTCAGCTAACAAGGGTGGTACTGTTGGTAATTCTTGATGTCTGAAAGTTTCCTCACATCACACTGGTGCTATATGAGCTGCGGTTGGCTGTCGGTTTCTTTGTGTATTGATTATAAGATTTTCCACTTTTAAATGTATTTGTGGTCTTGCACATTTTAGGCCTTGCACCAACTTATCTGGGTGATCTCATCAGTATAAAATCAAAGTCATCATATAATCTCAGGTCTACTGGTAAGCTCTTATTGGACCATCCCAAGGGAAAGATGCTTATAACGTTGTGAGCCAAATCATTTTCAGCAGCAGCTCTGAAACTTTGGAATGGCTTACCTGTAGAGCTTTGTCAAGCAAAATCACTTGACAGTTTTAAATCTCGACCTAAGACTTAACTTTTTAAGAGCTGATTAGGCAACAGTTTGTGAGCATGTTATTTTAAAAATAAAAATGAAATCAGATAGACAGATTCTACTAATAATTGGTAATTTTCGGTTTGGTTTGCACAAAGATTACACATGTAGTCACGGTCAATACAAAAAGTTTAAAGTTTTAAAATGAACCAGCTTTATGTACTTATAAGTCTTTCACAGTACTTGCAACAATATATTCCACCTTTTCATAAATTTGCATGACAATTTTTTGTAGGTACAAGATGAACTTTCAGAACCTGATGATGGAAGTGAAGAGGAGCAAGACCCTGAAATTTGAGAAGATGTCTTGCCAGATGATTTCCTCTGCGATGTTGATAGTAATGACAGTTGCCCTGAGCCTTCTCCATAACAAACCAGGACTCAGAAGTTAACAATACTTGTGCAGTGGCTTGTGTATTTTCTTATAATGTGGCAATCTTTATGCCAGCTTAGTGACAATGGCTTGGACTGGCTACTACAGTTTCTTTTTCAGTTTATCAAAGTGCTGTCTGATTTGTCTGGTTGTCTGTACCTTCAGGAGTTACTGGCCATAATACCTTTCTCATTGTACCTTCTACGGAAATATGCTAGTTTTGACCGTGATAATTTCATCAAGTATGCTGTTTGCTCTAAATGTTGTAAACTGTACAACATGAAGGACTGCACTGAAATTGACCACATAGGGCGACGAGTCATAAAGCATTGTCAGCAGAAGAAGTATGCAAGAAGTGCCACTTGTGGAGCTCCTTTAGCAAAAAAAGTAGTTCTGAGCAATGGCACAGAAGAATTTTACCCACTGAAAGTATATTGCTACAAAAGTGTCAAAGAAAAACTTCAAGAAATGCTTCAAAGAGATGATTTTCCACAACTTTGCGAATCCTGGCGTGACCATCGTACTGAAGAAAACTACCTATCTGACATTGTTGATGGACAAGTGTGGAAAGAGTTTCAAACTGTTCATGGTGAACCCTTTCTCAGTGAACCCAGAAACTATATGTTTATGTTAAACTTTGACTTTTTCCAGCCCATGAAACACAGGAATGATTATTCTGTTTGTGTCCTCTACCTGGCTAACCTTAATTTGCCCAGAAGTATACGGGCACCGCGGAAATACGTTTTTTGGGACGCGATACAGTATTTTACGGGTCAGCGGTACACCTTAACAAAACTACAAAATGCCGGCAATTTTAAGTTGTTTTCGCACCGAGTCTTGACGACAGCGAAAAAAGCACAAAACTTAGAGCGCACACTGTAAACTTAGCTTTCAAATTCCGCTCATTTGTTGGATAGTTCTTGGTTAATATTATATATTGTGCCAAAACTAAACTGACCTTGCACACGTTATGAAATTGTTGTTGTTTCGTGAGAGTTACGCTCGCAAGCAGCGAGTCAGTGGTATGTTGAGCGCTACGGCTAAAACCAGGCAGCTTTTGTGTGGCAGTGGCCGCGATCTGAGGACACCAAATTCTCAAGTTTGTAGAGCTGGTGGGTATGAATCGATATGTCAACGGCATTTCGATCGCATTCATCGGGAAGACGACAAAACATGCTCGCATCCGTCCACTTGGGGGCACTCGCATAAGTAAAACGGTCATCTACCGAATTGTAGAAGGTACAACCTGGCTGAAGCAGTGCTTTGTATAAATCTGGGACACGTTGCTGCAGCAGGTGTAGGACTGAAGCCCCCAAAGGCTTAAAAAAGTTGGTTTCCATTCGAGGAAGCACCGAGGTATGTTTTATTACAAATATGATACTGTACTTCTGGAAGACTGGCGAAAATAAAATATTCCATTTTATATTTATTTTTGTTTCTTTGTCTCTTCTCATGATTTATTATGAATTATTAAAGTCATTTATTTTATTTTAGCGGCTCAAAAGTGTGAAAATTGCTTTAAACTAGTTGCAAGGGTGTTGGGGTTTGAGGGTTTCAGAGATAAAAAAAAAACAAATACTCACAAGACGCATGGAATCTGATCATCTTAAGAGGGGAGAAGGCCTGGCTAATTTTTTTTAAAAAATATGCCATAAACTCTTGTTGATAACAACTCTCAGTTAAAATTCATGATCAATAAATGGATTTCAGTTTCAGTTATAAATATAGGTTACCCTCATTGTATTTACACAACAATTTTATGATTATAAGGCCAACCAGGTTATGAGCCCTTTCTTAACTCATGTACAAATTACTATTACACTGGGATTTCCCAAAAGAAAACTTCTCCTGTTGAATATTTTTTCTCCTTTGGCTTAGCAGAAATCCTTTCAGATACTGTCCATCGATTATTTCCACAACATCAGTGTTGTAAACACACAGTATGAGAGAATACTGATCAATGCTGTCCATATGGCAATTCTACTCCTGGACATTCAGCCTTGAAAATGAGTCTATTTCAGTGAAGTTTACCTCTTTGATTGTTGGTGTATTTGAGAAAATTTCTGTGGAATACACAATTCCTCACTTTCTGCCTTTCAATTTACTGTCTTGATTTCAAGTGATTTGCAATGACTGGCAAAACTTGTTTTGGTAGTGCAACTTTGAAGTCTGCACAAAATTTCAGACCAGAAAAAAAAAATTGTTGAAGGTGAGTGGTGAACTGTGGGAGATGTGTGGCCTCATGGTTATTGCACCTCTCGCTGAATGTCAAGCAGTCTGGGTTCAAGCCCTGGCTGGGGACATTGTGCTGTGTTCTGGGACACAACACTTATCTCTCTCTACCCAGGTGTATAAATGGGAACTGGCTAACTTAATGCTGGGGGTAACCCTGGGATGAACTAGCATCCCATCCAACGGGGGGTAGAAATACTCCTAGTCTCTTCATGCCACAGAAACCAGGATAAGCTCCAGGCTGATAGACCACTTGGCTCCTATGCAGACTTTACCTACCTACATTGGTGAAATAAATGCAACAAATATTTATTTGAAAGAAATGCATCTGTTCTTTAATGCCTTTGTGAATGTTCAATTTTTGGGATGTTTGTAGATGGGACATAAACCATAAACCCGCTTGTAAGCCAATTTACCATAGGAAAAAAAGATAACCATGTTTTTCATACATGTATTGCCATAAAGTGCTACAATGTCTTGTAATAAAATTGTTACGAGTCAAGTGAGAATCTTGCAGAACATAAATACAAAGTAAATAAATACAAAGTTAATACAAACGTATAGATGATGATGCAACATTATTGCTAATGAGGATCATAATCGATTTTATATTGATTCAAAGCATGTGATTGCAAAGATTTATAATAAAAATAAAATGGGAATGGGAATTTGCAGTGGCATTTCCATGAAGTGGCTCTTCATCCACTGATTCCTGATCGAATTAGAATTTTGAAGTGTTGATTTTTGAGCACAAACAATGTAAAAATTATTTTGTCTAGTGATTGAGCAAAGCTAAAGTAAAAAAATTAAATGAATGAAAAAACAACAATAGTTATTTATTTATATAAGTTGATACAATGTACATGCAAGATAATGAAACCGAAATCGAGTAAACATACATATATCTGAGAAAGCTTCAGTTGACCGAGTAAACAAAATAAACAGATGAGTTTCATTGAAGAGTAAATTGCTACCTCTCTGAACTGTTGAATGTGTTTTCGGCATCAAAAGTGAAATTTGACCACACCCCACAATAGGAAACTGTTTAGTGTAAAGAGATACTTGTTTGGGCATTTTAAAATAAGAAGTACTTACCTGTACATGCATGTACGTACAAGGAAACGAGTCTTGAATCTTTTGTAAAATTTGCATGTAAAACAGTAAGCTTGTAAACAAAAAGACCTCAAGCAAGGAAAAATGTTGTCAATGAACCGAATATATTATTCACTACAGCAAAAAAAATCACAGTATTTCTACTCTCTTCGCAAACATCACCATTTTATAGCCCTCTTCAATCTTTAATGATACGTGTGAATGAAATCAACAAGTGTTTCATTTTGACTACGAACAGACAGTACAAAAAATATTAGTTAACCCGTTCCGAAAGGCGCAGAATACCAGAAAGGTGATCATGAGAAACGTCAAACAAGCCAGTCTTTAAAGACAAAATTCTTATTGTTTGACGAGGGCGAATTATTTCTGAAAGAACAAGCGATATTAAGTTTATTTCGGCGCAAACTTAATAAGTGATGAATATTTTCAAAAAACAAAACTTACATGTGCTTCTATCACTTCGCGCAAATTACACTTAAAATCTAGCCGGTCTTCAAACTCCTTGCAGAAGCCTCACACAGAACCAATCCTCTGCTCTGATTGCATACCCATCGTTGTTTTTGATAATCCCGAAGAGGACAACTGTAGCAACACTATCGACGCTTTGTCAGCTCGGCTTGATTCAGCAACTGTACATTACACCACACAAAATGACTTTCTTGGCTTTCCTGTACTGCTATTCATTGCGAACATTTTGTTAAAAATGTTAAAAAGTGTTAAAAACCGATTTAGGAGGTCAGACCTACAAAAAACGAGAAGTATCAAGGATTTCTCGTTCTTAAACCACGAGAATACCGATCCTTTCGTCGATCGATCGAAGGAATTTCGAAGGAAGACAGGCTGATGGTGATGACCACTGACCAGTTTATACTATGACGTGAAAGCGTATTTCCGCGGTGCCCCCCCGAAGTATACGATTTAAGTGGGAGAACATCATTGTTGTTAGTATTATCCCAGGCTTGGAGAAGAAACCAACATCACTTAATGAATTCCTAGTACCACTTGTGGAAGAAATGAAAGCTTTGTGGAACGGGTTATATCTAAAGTCAAGCTTGTGCCGTTTACCACTGCGTTTTAGAGCTGTAATTGCATGCATCTCTTGTAATGTTCCAGCTGCTAGGAAAATTTGTGGCTTCAAGAACCATAACTCTCATCGTGGCTGTTCAAAGTGTTTTAAGTTACTTCCTGGAAATGTCAAGGATTCATTTGACTTTTCAGGGTTCAAAAGAGAGGAATGGCCAAGTAGAGACATAAGATCGCACAAACGACATGCAAGAGAGCTGTTAAGGGCTAAGACCAAAGCTGAACATGATAGATTAGCCAAGAAATATGGACCATACTACAGTGTTCTACTAGAGTTGAGTTACTTTGACTGTATCAGATTCACAGTAATTGATCCGATGCACAACTTATTCCTAGGAACAGCCAAATCAATGTTCAAACTATGGATGGAACAAGGCCTCTTAAAGAAGCAGGACATCAAGACAGTAGAGAAGCGTATTAGAGAATTTGATGTTGGCACAGGACTGGGGAGGCTACCGCACAAAATATCAGCTAATTATGGCTGTTATACAGCATCCCAGTGGAAAAAGTGGACACTTGTTTATTCGCTTTTTGTCTTGGATGGACTTCTAGCTAAGGAACATTTGCAGTGTTGGCAGGCTTTTGTATTAGCTTGTAAGTTCCTTTCGAGGCCTGTTATAAGTCACCTGGAATTGCAAAAGGCAGATTTAATGCTGTTACAGTTTTGTCAAAAGTTTGAACGCCTTTATGGAAAGTCAAGTGTTAAACCAAACATGCACCTTCATGGACATCTAAAGGAATGTGTCTTAGACTACGGACCAGTTTACAATTTCTGGTGCTTTGCCTTCGAACGATTTAATGGTATTCTAAGCAGTTTTAAGACCAACAATAGGTGCATTGAAATACAACTGATGCGGAAGCTTCTGTCAGATCACTTTATTTCCTCTTCTGCGCTGCCTAATGAGTTTGAGGAAAACTTTCTTTCAATTTTGTCACATCAGTAGTCTCAAGGAGAGTACAGAGAGCATAACTGACATTGTTAAGCTTGGATCTAAGCTGATGAATGCTGCTCTCTCTTCCGACTTGTTGACCGTTGACTGGAAGATGCTTGAAGGAGAAGTGCGGCTCCCTCGTTTTCACAAAGTCAGAAGTCCGGATTGTGATGAGCTCTCGTCACTCCTTACAGTTTATAAATCGTTGTACGGAGAGACCATAACATGCATCACTTCTTTGGCCAATACTGTGCGACGTTTTGGCAGTATCATTATTGGCCAAGAGAAGTTTGGCTCGAGGCGTGAATGTCGATCTCTGAGATCAGCCAGGATAGTTGCATCCTGGACCAATGACGACGGCCTGGTTAGCCCTTGTGCCGAACTTCGACCTGGCAGGGTCGATTGCTTTATTCACCATACAATTAAGATTGGAGAACAGTGTCAGCAACACGTATTTGCTCTTGTAGACTGGTATGGTGCAGACGAGGACAAGGACAAATATGGGAACCCCGTTGAAATTTGGAGAAAGGCTTTCTTTCCTGGGGGTCCATCTCGCTTTCTTCCAGTAGTAAGAATTTATTCCAAATTTGTTGTAGCGTCGTCGCATGAGGATAAATTTGTTATTATTTCCTTGAATCGTACATTTTCCTAGAAACAGTTCGATACATGTAATAAATTTTACATTTTTGACTACTTGAATATTAGTATGTAAGGATGGCTACTGCTAAATTTCTTTAAAATGAGCTAGTTCCAAATGCGCATTTGTTGTTCCACATCTACCGTGTAAAACAAGAACTACGTTGATTTCTTTATCCCAATTGCTGCCTGCAGTAATTGGACGATTTTTCAGTTTTATTGTACATGTAACTGATTTTCTCGTATGTTTTCATTTGCAATATGTCTATTTCAAAGAAAATAAAATATGAAAAAGGGTTTGTAGCTGCACTGATTACCCGTGAGGCAAAAAAATTATTATTAACACTATGCTATGCTAACACTATGCTATTTCTCTGATTCAAAAAAGATCTATTCTAAACACACTTGACGTGCAGACAGCACCACTTAAGGACGTTCGCGCCCAAAAACTTCCCACGTACATATTTTTTTAAAACTTTTACTGCAGGTAGAAAATGATAAGATTAGATTAATAACGTAAAAAAAAACGGGGATCACCGAACTCGTTTTGAAGATAAGGCGTGTCATTCGAGACGATTCTGGCCAGATTCATTACTATCGGCATTTAGTATAAATTTACCGTAGTCTATTGTGAATCCGTGAATTTGATTGGCTATATTACCGTCGACTATCTGCTGATAGTCAACAGTTACGCATCAGTGCACATCACGCATCACGTTTGAACCTGATGTAACATAATAAAACAGTTCTTTTCCACACGTTACTTGACATTTTTTTCTTTTTATGCAATGAGACTACGGTAAATTTATACTAAATTAATTAGACTACTCGCCCTCGTTTTCTACGAGCGATAGTCAACTCGGCTACGCCTCGTTGACTATCTGCTCGTAGAAAACTCGGGCTCGTAGTCTAATTGTTAAATATTTAAGTTGAAGAATCATATCTGAGTTGTGTGTTTAACACAGCATATATAGCCTATTTGATAGATCTTTGCCACATATGTCATTTAATCAGCTAGAATTAGCCTTAAGAAATACAACTTCTAAGTCATGCACACCTGTATCCATCTACCAATTCGACCCTACTTGAATAGTATATGAGAAGTAATTAAAACTTCCTACGTAAATCCCTATAAATGACAAGAAAGATTCTTCAAATTCTGTTTATTGATTTTTCGTTTACACTGTATCATATCGGGAATGCTCTTTAATCCGCTCACCCAAGCGTTTAAGCGTTGTCCAAGTTAACACGTCTTTGCGTAACTCTTAAGGAAGAGTAAAGACTACTAGTGCGTAAAGAAAGGGAAAGATACGTAATAACGTCGGCTTTACTGAAGAGTGAACTTTGTCAAAAACGCTCCAAATTTCGCATGCAGTTTTGTTTCCGTGTGTCAAACAATGTTCTGCATGTTTTTTCCCTGAAGTTTGCTTCCTTTTTGAGATATTACGTATGCAAAAAACACATTTTTCCAAGGGCATCCTCTGGGGACCTTTTGTTGAATGGAAAACAAAAGAAACCTTTTGTTTCGCTAAGCGATGAAGTCACTATAATACCTTCTCTAATCTCTTCCTTATGCTTCGTTAGCACAAGCGGTTGAGGCGCTGAACGGGCCAGATTCGAATTTGTTTTGCCGTGACACCGGTTCGATACGAGGTCGCTCAATTTTTTTTTTTTTTCGCTCTGTTCCTTTTCTTTTTTCAAAAATGAAGATATCTATTTTAAAAAAATTGCGTCTACAGCGGGAATCTGGAGAGATTTTTTTATACAGGTTATTGTGGCGACAACACGTGAATTTCGATCGAGCGTCAAAGCAAAGAGAAGTGATGCAGTACAGCTCTTTCGACTAATATCTTCAGCATTGTTTTTAAGTACCTTGTAGCCTGCCTGGTGGTTGATAGGCATCATAAAGCCTTGATAAACCCGTAAGTCACCAGCACGTTTTAAAGAAGCAAAACGCGTTCTGTAACTTCAACGCAACTGATATAAGCGGCAAGTCCGTTATCGGCGTTTGAAGTCAGGTCGATCCAGGAAGCAAAGTCCAAGAGCAGTTCTTGCCCAAGAATAAAACCCTGTCGTGAGTTGTCGCCCATTTGCCTAGCGTTGCTAGCATCAAAGTTTGGAAAACGAGAACTGCTTTTAGACTTATAAAATTTTTCTTGCATCATCCCCTATGTTTACCCGCGCACGAGGTGTAACAGAACCTTCCCGGCATGCATTTCGATCACGTTCGGCAAGACAAGACAAGACAAAACAAGACAAAACAAGACAACACGAGACAAGACAAGACAAGACAAGACCAGGAGCACAAGACCAGGAGCCCTGACAAGACTCATTAAATCACAATTTAACTAATTACAGAGCGTGTTTTTTCCTTTTTTATTCCAACATAATAATGACCAACAAGAAGCGATCGATTGAAACATAGATCTGTGATCCAGGTTGCGTTGATTTTGCTTCAAATCGGCATGATTTGTAGTGTTTTAAACTTCTGGGATCAGGGGCCATGCAGATGTAAGGAGACCTGTACGTTGCACAGAAGGGTTAATCTGTTAATCTGTCAGCCCTACATTTTTAAGCTTATACGTTGCAGGTAGTTAAAATGAAATAGAGATCCTTGCTGTGACGCTTTAAAGTGAAATCAACATTTTAACCTATTTAAGCCCGAAATCGCCCTTTTCGAGTTTACGTGCTGGGTGAAATGAACAGCTTGCTCGTTTTGAAGTGAAATCAACATCCTTGCCGTCATGCCTTAACGTGAAATCGCATAAAGTTAACATTTGGCTGTAATTTGAGTGAAATTAACGTCTTTGCGGTCGCGTGATAACGTGAAATCACAATTTTAACGGTTTTAAAAACCTGAAATCAACATTTTTTAAAGGTTAAATCTTGATTGTTTTCCTTGGCCTAACACTGCGCTAACCCTAACGCGTCCTGACCTTAACTCTAACCTAATCCGAAGCGCTTACCCTAACAACGAAGCGCTAGCGCTAACCCTAGGCAATATACCCTCACCCTTCAACACTAACCCTAGTTTCAAGCGGTAACACTAAACGTTAACTCTAAGCCTAACCTTGTTCCGTAACCATAGTTTCAAGTTTCAAGCGGTAACCCTAAACGTTAACTCTAAGCCTTACCTTGTTCTGTAACCCTAACCTTCAAAGCTAACCCTAGTTTCCAGCGGTAACCCTAACCCTACGTCTAATAAAACTGGGAACTCTTAACCCTAAGGGTTTAAGTCCTTGGGGTGGCGTGATAATGTGAAATCAAAAGTCTCTGTAAATGACCTGACATCAACATTGTCTAGCTTGCGTGTTGCGTGAAATTAACATTTGGCTGTAATTTGAGTGAAATCAACGTCTTTGCGGTCGCACGTTAACGTGAAATAAAAGTTTTAACGGTTTTAACCTGACATCAACATTTTTTAAGGTTACACGTTGCAAAAGATCAATATTTTGCTGGATTTTAAGTGAAATTACCGTCTTTGCGGTCACGTGCTGACGTGACAACAAATACAGGGTTTTTTGCGTACGTAATAAGTAGTATAGATGTGAGGGGTACGAGAACAGACTACATTACTTCAGTAGATACTATGAAGTGGAAATCATGCGTTTAACAACATCAGAGAAAGTGACAGAGTGTTTGGAGAAAATCTTCACCACACACGGACTATCTCAATCACTTCGAAGCGACAATGGTCCACAATTTAGATCAGAAGTGTTTGAGCGGTATTTGGAGGATAACGGTATAGAGCACAGGAAGACTACACCATTATGGCCACAAGCAAACGGCAAGGTGGAAAGACAAAACAATTAAGTCCCTCCTCAAGAGGATGAAAATAGCTCAAGCTGAGGGAAAAGAATGGAAGAAAGAAATTCGCAAGTATTTGGTAACATATAAGTCAACTCCTCATACCACCACAGGTGTGAGTCCAGCAGAACTCTTGTTTGGCAGGAAGATGCGTACTGAAAGTGGAGAGCACAGAGAGTGAGATGCGAGACAGAGATGGCAAAATGAAGGCCAAAGCTAAACGGTATGCAGACAAGAGGAGGAATGCCCAGGAATCTGATCTAGCTCCAGGTGACCTAGTGTTAGTAAAACAAGAACGCAAAAAACAACTTGCCAACACCATTTGCTCTTGAGCCTTATGATGCTGTAACCAAAACTGCAAACAGCTGTCGTAGAATCACTAGAAGGCGTTTAACTTATGCGAAACAAAACCCATGTGATAAAGTACGAAGATTCATCACAGAATCCTGAGGAAACATCTCCATTGCCTGATGTTACTGAGAAACCATGTGAAACCGGAAGCAGAACCAAGATCCATCTTTCGATTCGTGCACACGGCTTCGATCTGTTTGAGTAGATTGTTTCCAACGGCTTGTGATCAGTGTAGAGTTCAAATTCAATGCCGTAAAGGTACACATGGAATTGCTCACATGCCCATACAACAGCCAAGGCTTCTTTTTCTGTTTGCGAATAATGCCTTTCTACCGCACTTAGACTCTTGCTTGCGTAGCTAATGACTCTTTTCCTGCCTTGCTGCTCTTGGATGAGGATTGCGCCGAGGCCTACCGGGCTTGCGTCTGCTATGATTAGTGTCTTGACATCTTTATCAAAGTAACCAAGAGTTTCTGCACTTGATAGCCTCCTCTTAAGCTCATTGAATGCACTCTTCTGCTCTTCTCCAAACTCGAAATGAACACCCTTTTTGGTTAATCTTCACAATGGCTCCGCGACTGTAGCAAAGTCCGGGATGAAACGAGCATTGTAGTTTGCCAGTCCCAGAAAGCTTCTGACTCTGATGCACTCTGCGGTTCTCTTGCGTCAACAATCGCCTTTACCTTGTCTTCGGCAGGACCAATACCATTGTCGCTCAACACTAGTCCCATGAAGACCATCTGGGTCATGTGGAACTTGCTCTTCGCTGCATTCGATATGAGATTCTTCTCTTTCAGCCTCTCCAAAACCCGCTGTAGTCTTCTGTCATGTTCTTCAGTGTTCTTCCCATGAACAATGATATCATCTGAGATGTTGGCAACACCTTCACAACCTTGTAGTGATTGCTGAATGACATGCTGGTATACTTCGGGAGCTGAGCTTATCCCAAACATAAGCCGCTTGTACTGGTAGAGACCACAGTGTGTAGTGGACGTTGTGACACTTCTGGAGTCTGGATGGAGTTCTAATTGGTGATAACCCCATTTTAGATCCAGTTTACTGAATAAGGTGCTTTGGTTGAGGCTTTGGAGCACTTCGTCTACTGTGGGTTTAGGATAACGTTCTCTGACAATGGCTTCATTAGCTCTTCGCATGTCCTCACAAAGGCGTATTTCATCATTCTGCTTTGGGACTACTACAACTGGACTTGCCAGTACCCATGGGGTCAGACCCTCTACTGGTTCAATTATGTCCATGGCTACTAGTTCTTCAATCTTCTCCTTAACCTTGTCTCGAAGACTAAATGGGGTGCGCCTGACTGGTTGCGCCACTGGGGGTACATCTGGATTCACATGCAACTTAACTTAGTAATCTTTTAACTTTCCCACGCCTTCAAAGATCTCTTTGTAATCTAATATGATCGTCTCATTAGATGTCACGGTGCAGATCCGGGTTCCTAATTTCAAGCACAACCTGGTTGTAGAAGGACACCCAGGAATTGAAGGCTTCGGTGGAAAAAGGGCGTTAGGTTTTTTACTGAAAAGTGAACTTTGTCAAAAACACTTCAAATTTCGCATGCAGTTTTGTTTCCGTGTGTCAAACAATGTTCTACATGTTTTTTCCCTGAAGTTTGCTTCCTTTTTAAGATATTACGTATGCAAAAAAAACACATTTTTCCAAGGGCATCCTCTGGGGACCTTTTGTTGAATGGAAAACAAAAGAAACCTTTTGTTTCGCTAAGCGATGAAGTCACTATAATACCTTAATATCTTACTACTGCTTTGTTAGCACAAGCGGATGAGGCACTGAACGGGCCAGATTCAAATTTGTCTTGCGTGACACCGGCTCGAGACGAGGTCGCTTTTTTTTTTTTTTTCGCTCTGTTCCTTTTCTTTTGTCAAAATTGAAGATATCTATTTTAAAAAAAATTACATAGACAGCGGGAATCTGGAGAGATTTTTTATACAGGTTATTGTGACGTGAGACAACACATGAATTTCGATCGAGCGTCAAAGCAAAGAGAAGTGATGCAGTACAGCTCTTTCGACTAATATCTTAAGCATTGTTTTTAAGTACCCTGTAGCCTGCCTGTTGGTTGATAGGCATCATAAAGCCTTGATAAACCCGTAAGTCACCAGCACGTTTTAAAGAAGCAAAATGTGTTCTGTAACTTCCAACGCAACTGATATAAGCGGCAAGTCAGTTATCGGTGTTTGAAGTCAGGTTGATCCAGGCAGCAAAGTCCAAGAGCAGTTCTTGCCCAAGAATAAAACCCTGTCGTGAGTTGTGGCCCATTTGCCAAGCGTTGCTAGCATCAAAGTTTGGAAAGTGAGAACTGCTTTTAGACTTATAAAATTTTTCTTGCATCATCTTCCATGTTTACCCGCGTACGAGGTGTAACAGAACCTTCCCGGCATGCATTTTGATCACTTTCGGCAAGACAAGACAAGACAAAACAAGACAAGATTAGACAAGACAAGACCAGGAGTCCAAGACCAGGAGCCCTGAAAAGACTCATTAAATCAAAATTTAACTAATTACAGAGCGTGTTTTTTTTCTTTTTTATTCCAACATAATAATGGCCAACAAGAAGCGATCGATTGAAACATAGAACTGTGATCCAGGTTGCGTTGATTTTACTTCAAATTGGCATGATTTGTAGTGTTTTAAACTTCTGGGATCAGGGGCCATGCAGATGTAAGGAGACCTGTACGTTGCACAGAAGGGTTAATCTGTTAATCTGTCAGCCCTACATTTTTAAGCTTATACGTTGCAGGCAGATAAAATGAAATAGAGATCCTTGCTGTGACGCTTTAAAGTGAAATCAACATTTTAACCTATTTAAGCCGGGAATCGCCGTTTTCGAGCTTACGCGCTACGTAAAATGGACATTTTGCTTGTTTTTAAGTGAAATCAACATCCTTGCTGTCACGCTTTAATCAACATTTTAACCTTTCTAGGCCTGAAATCGACGTTTTTGAAGTTTACAAGCTGCGTGAAATGAACAGTTTGCTCGTTTTTAAGTTAAATCAGCATCCTTGCTGTCACGCTTTAACGTGAAATCAACATTTTAACCCATTTAGGCCTAAAATTGCCGTCTTTGAGTTTATGTGCTGGGTGAAATGAACAGCTTGCTTGCTTTGAAGTGAAATCAACATCCTTGCCGTCATGCCTTAACGTGAAATCGCGTAAAGTTAACATTTGGCTGTATTTTGAGTGAAATTAACGTCTTTGCGGTCGCGTAATAACGTGAAATCACAATTTTAATGGTTTTAAAAACCTGAAATCGACATTTTTAAGGTTAAATCTTGATTGTTTTCCTTGGCCTAACACTGCGCTAACCCTAACGCGTCCTGACCTTAACTCCAACCTTATCCGAAGCGCTAACCCTAACAACGAAGCGCTAGTGCTAACCCTAGGCAACAACTCTCACCCTTCAACGCTAACCCTAGTTTCAAGCGGTAACACTAAACGTTAAATCTAAGCCTAACCTTGTTCCGTAACCCTAACCTTCCATGCTAACCCTAGTTTCAAGCGGTAACCCTAACCCTAAGTCTAATAAAACTGGGAACTCTTAACCTTAAGGGTTTAAGTCCTTGCGGTGGCGTGATAATGTGAAATCAAAATTTTAAGTCTCTGTAAATGACCTGATATCAACATTGTCTAGCTTGCGGATTGCGTGAAATTAACATTTGGCTGTAATTTGAGTGAAATCAATGTCTTTGCGGTCACACGTTAACGTGAAATAAAAGTTTTAACGGTTTTAACCTGACATCAACATTTTTTAAGGTTACACGTTACAAAAGATCAATATTTTGCTGGATTTTAAGTGAAATTACCGTCTTTGCGGTCACGTGCTGACATGACAACAAATACAAGGTTCTTTTGCACACATAATATCTCGAGAACGAAACAAACTTCAGCGAAAAAACATACAGAACATTGTCTAACGCACCTAAACAAAACTGCATGCGAAATTTGGAGCGTTTTTGATAAAGTTCATTTTTGAGTAAAAAACCTAACAACCTTTTTCCACCGAAGCCTTCAATTGTCTGTATGAAGCAGAGGTTGCAATCAAAGGTCTGGTGGCCAGGGATCGACAGGGAAGCCGAGAGGTTTTGCAAAACCTGTCATGGCTGTCAGCTTGTAAGCAGTCCAGCAAACCCAGAGCCAATCAAGTCAACCCCACTACCAAGTGGCCCGTGGCAAGATTTGGCCATCGACCTGTTAGGCCCATTACCATCAGGAGAATCTGTCTTAGTCATCATTGATTACTTCAGTAGATACTATGAAGTGGAAATCATGCGTTTAACAACATCAGAGAAAGTGACAGAGTGTTTGGAGAAAATCTTCACCACACACGGACTATCTCAATCACTTCGAAGCGACAATGGTCCACAATTTAGATCAGAAGTGTTTGAGCGGTATTTGGAGGATAACGGTATAGAGCACAGGAAGACTACACCATTATGGCCACAAGCAAACGGCAAGGTGGAAAGACAAAACAATTAAGTCCCTCCTCAAGAGGATGAAAATAGCTCAAGCTGAGGGAAAAGAATGGAAGAAAGAAATTCGCAAGTATTTGGTAACATATAAGTCAACTCCTCATACCACCACAGGTGTGAGTCCAGCAGAACTCTTGTTTGGCAGAAAGATGCATACTAAATTACCAGAACTGAAAGGGGAAAGCACAGAGAGTGAGATGCGAGACAAAGATGGTGAAATGAAGGCCAAAGCTAAACGGTATGCAGACAAGAAGCGGAATGCCCAGGAGTCTGATCTAGCTCCAGGTGACCAAGTGTTAGTAAAACAAGAGCGCAAAAACAAGTTGTCCACACCATTTGCTCCTAAGCCTTATGATGTTGTAACCAAAACTGGAAACAGTGTCGTTGAATCACCAGAGGGCGTTCAATGTATGAGAAACACAACCCCTATAAAAAAATACAAAGAGACATCACAGAATCCTGAGGAAACATCTCCATTGCCTGATGTTACTGATGCTGTGAAACCGGAAGCAGAATGAGAAATACCGAGCAGCCCAGTTATCACGAGACCAACAAGGGTCAGGAAAATGCCAGAACGATTTAAAGACTTTGTTATGACCTGAGTGTCATTAAGGACTCTGTTTGACTTGAGTGCAATTATTAGAAACTTTTGTTACGACCTACATTTGTAATGTCATCATTGACTGTTGCAGTTCAAAATAGGAGAATTAATCATTTTTGTGGGCAGCCGTTTTGAAAGTTTTAGTTGTACTAGGTTTTTAGTTGACTTTCCATTGTGTTGACATTTCTCTAAGATCATAGTGGTTATACTGAAAAAGGAAGGGATGTAGTGTTTGTAAGGTACATTACCGTGTATCATACATAATATACTTAAGTGTGCAATGTATATCGGGAAGCTGATTATTAAAGCAGAATGGCGGACATGTAGATTCGATTTGTGTGTTGTGTCTGGCTATTGGCAATAATCCAGTTCCATCGGCGGTGGAATGTGACAGTCATTGTTTAAGAAAATACAAAAGCTAAAACTACTTGTACCAAGCTCCAAGCATTTCTTTGTTATTCATGACCTAAACTAGATGTCACGTTGTATAAACATGCTTACAATGAACAGAAAATAATACCCACTAGACATAATGTAAGCGAAGTTGGCTATCATTTATAGAAAACACAAATGAATGAAACCTTTTACTACACAACTCGACTTCAGTAACACACAAGGATCTGCATTGTACCATACAAGCAAGACTAAAACAGTTGCTGCTTGAGTGGGCAGCTGATTTTAAAGTATCAAATGAACAGCCAGGTGGAGAAGCTGGCAAAATCGTCAAGATGGCAATTTTTGTCAAGCAAAGGCTCTTTTTGATAACCCAACTAAGACATA
>JAHPZR010016389.1:5000-22500 GCA_019787425.1 Platygyra sinensis | reverse complement strand
TTTATTGGTTTATTAGGTAATTAACATATATATAAGTACGTAGCCATTTATTGTAGTTTTATATTTTCTGCCTCTATTTTTATATTTTACTTTTCCTCGGAGATATTAGCTAAGTCCAGCTACTCTGTAAATCCGAGATTAAATAAAGTGTATGTATGTATGTATGTATGTATGAACTTGCCCACCTTCCTGTTAATGCCTATTCTGTACTTGGGCCAAGTCTAAACGTCCCCATATAAAGGGCTAACCCATATACGACCGCTCTCATGTGGCTTTGATAGCTCAGTTGGGAGAGCACTGCACCGGCATCGCAGAGGTCATGGGTTCGAATCCCGCTCAGAGCTTGATTTTTCAGGTCTCTGTTCAAGTAGTGTTACGGCCGCACTTGCATTAATGACCGTAGGCTTGATTCCCGAACAGCGGCTGGTAATCGAGCCTATAATGACCGTTACCTATTCTAATGTGTATACTTTATTGTAAATTGAAACAATGCTACTCAAACTAATTAATAATTCATCAAGTTAAGACAAAGGAAATCTCAACTGTGACAGTGGTTTGGATACCTGGTCTCAATTAGCAGATTTTGACGATTTTACTTGTCTGTTTACTCCTTAGTTTTTGTTTTGATTGAGAAAATATATCAAACACTCGAGACAGTGTTTCATCAGCTATCCAAACACCTCAAATTTTGTCAAAAATACTTTGCTGTGCATGGTATTTTCAACTCTGTTCTCGGTGTTTGGATACCCCGATGAAAAACTGTCTCTTGTGTTTGATATATTTCATGGAACATCAGTTAAAAGCAAATAATCATTTGTCTGGACAGACCATCTTATAGAAATTTACATGTACAGATTATTTCCAATGGTAAGAATATTATTCAAATTGGAAGAAGTTCAATCAATCAATCAATCATTTTATTTAGTAATGCAGGTTACATAAAGGCAGCCACAAGGCTGATGTGGACCTAGAACGAACTAATAAAATGTGAAACGAAAATAATTTCGATATCTTCTATGTGATGATAAATAACAGCAGTAAGTGGCACTGTTACACATTGCTTACCAACATATTCACCAGAGTACTTCATTTCCTTGACAGTTAGTAAATAGCACATATTGTTAATTTGTTGCTTGTAGAAAATCATTTGTGAAAACCAAAACATCACATCATTCCACATTTTGTATTGTTCAACAACTTGTTTCAATACAGGCAAGTAAAATACATTTAAACATAAAAATACCATAAGCATTACACTCCAAAAATGATCCTTAAAACGTGACAAGATATCCTTTGGTTTCACGAAATAGTCATGAGAGCCAATTCTTGACCGGAATATTATTGATCCCCATACTTCCTTTTGTTGTTTTGATCTTGGGCAAGCTACAAACCCTTTGAAATGCTTCCGTGAGTTCTCAACAGTGCAAGGAGAATTCAATTCATGACCAAAAGGAGCGCGGCCTCTGGGGACGAGAATGATCTTACATTCGACAAATTTTGGCTTTTTCTCGCTGTTGTAAAGAATAGGCTGCTGTCTCGCTAGGGCTTGTCAGCAACTATTCATTCTTTTCTACTTGCGTGCTCCCTATGGTGTAGGAACAAATCTTGGCATTTGCAAGGCCTTACGAATCGATGAAATCAACAATTGATGACAATCGATTACAATCTATGGCAATCGATGTCAATCAATCAATCGATATTGGTAATCGATGAACAATCGATCGCTTAAGGTTTTGTGATTATTGATTGTCATTGATTATTAATATCAATTGATAATCGATAAGAATCGAATAAGAATCAATCAATTAAAGAACATCAATTTTCATTGATAACCAATATTAATCCATCACTTTTGCTGCCATTGGTTTTTATTCTCATTATCGAAACTATGACTGAAAAATCAGCGACCCTCAAACTGCACTTGGCAATAGGTTACCCAGCTGTCTGTGCACGCTTGCACTGTGCCAATGATGTTGGATTAAAATAATTTCATAATAATCAAAACATATCGTTAATTTTTTTTTACAGGTATCCAACTAGTTTCAGAATCATCGCTGCATGGGAAAATCGTCAGCTTACAAACCAGGGCAATACGCACCGTCTGAGTGATGATTTTTTATTCGAATTCACTTTAATTAGTGTCATGCACTGAATGTGTAACACTTAACAGTGGTAAGTGATCGAATAAAACTCATATCACTACAGAACATGCATAATCATTTGTGAGTGTCTTTTATTCAAGTTTTATTTCATTTTATTACAATAGTGTTTTGATTTAAAAATTCCAAAGCAACACATAGTTGAGCTGATTGTTGATTTTGACTCCCTTGTGCGTGACAGTGTGAGATCACAATGCAATCTCAATTCGGTGTAATGTGATTCTCAGATATTTTAGATAGAAGTAAACAGTACCCACGGACTATTCCATCTTGTCAGTGTGTCGGCAGAGATCTGTTAGAAAACCTAGATCAACTGGGAGAAATAGATTAAATGTTGTTGTAGAGCTATTAACTGCATAAAGCATTTTGGTAAAATTATGTGTTTCATCCGATCTCGGTGAAATCTTGCTGAATCTTGGCAAACCCAAACTATTTAGGGGGGGGGGGGGGGGGGGGGTGCTGAAATTTTATTTAAAAAAGGTACCCCTTTCACATACCTACTTTAGGAAGTCTTGTTCTCATTTTCATGCAGTGCTCAATAAATAAACTGATACAGCCATAAGGCGTGTCTATTCAAAATATAATTAACGGACCTTTAAATACCTAAATGACCGATTTCCCTACCCTTTTATATACCTCAACTCATGAAATCCTTACCCTTTCATATACCTGAAGCCTGAAAAAGGTACCCCTTTCGGGCGGAGCCTCCCCGAATAGGCCATTATGGGGAGCACCCCCACCCCCAGGGAGTCAGTGCAGTAAACTATTTGATCACGAAAAGCTTTTTAAGCCCAAATGATGATTCCTGAATACTTGTGAGTGATTATCGATTGGTCATCGATTGGCTGATACCAATCGATGCCAATTAAGAGGGGAGAACCTTAACTACAAGTCTGTTGCTAAGGAAATCTCAAAACCTCCTTTGTTTGGCTCCTGAAGTCCAGTGGGCATCAAAGTTTACCATGTTTGTTCGATTCACGTTTCCTTTAAATTTTTTGAACCACGCCCATATTTGATATGCCACGTGACCACAATAGAAAACGTCTAAAAACTTGGACTGAGTGGATCGTTTTCGAAATATAACAATACGTTTTGTTAAAACACGGCATTATCTACAACTTGTAGTATGGGTTTGAGGAAATGAAAAATATTTCGAAAATTATAGATCTTTAAGAGGCTATAAAAGTACTATGAAATGAAATTTTTGCCTACTTTTTTATTCTAAATTAGTGAAGTCTAGATCCTCTGATTCGTAATTTTCAAGTTTGGGCTTCAAACAAGCGCATACAAATTTTTTCTCGAGCTTCAATGTTGGCCAATTTGAGACAAAATGTGTGACATCCGGTGCGCGGTCAAAATATGCAAATTAGCACGGTTGACGTCATAAGGTGTGTAAAACCTTCAAGCCATCGTAGCATCTGAGGGGAATAAGCAAAGGAGTGGGAAGTTTTTCGTTACCGGAGGGCCTGTTTTAGCGAGCTGCAAAACACCACTTACACGGAAGGCACTGTCTTGCTTATATTTTCAAAAGACGAAGTCAGAAGAGCACATTGTTAGCAATTTGTTCGGAGACACCAGCTCAACTGCAAAGCGACGAATATGTCCGTGTTGTTCCCTCCATTTACAACAAAATTTCTATCGACAGCTTTTAAACAGTGGAGATCCTCTGCAATGGAGATGTCTCAATAAAGATTTAGTGGTGGTACTATCAAGTCTTCACACGAACAGGAACAAACTGAAAGGGAGCGAAGATTTCAATTGAAACAATATTGGCCTCGCATCATTGTGATTTGTGTGATTTTGCAGGCACGCATGATTTCGGCTGATGATTTCTTGCAGACTTGTTATTAGGACATGTTAGCACAATAATCCTAATGTGAAAATGCGATAGCAAATATAGGGAAATAATTTGTTTCAACAGAGCTTTTATAATAACTGAGAGCCGAAAAATATAATAAATCCGTGTTTGCCTCGGGTTGCTTCAAGACGTCTTGTTTACCGTTCCTCGTGATAATGTTGATAAGGATCTACGGAGGGAGGGAGAGAGAAAGCGTCGGTAGGATCAGGAAAATAGTACACTGCATTCGAATCGTGCTTGGTTTGCCTTATAACTATAAACCAAATTTACCATTGAAGATGATTTAAAAGCCATTCAAGCCAAGCCGTTCGGTTAGTGCAATGTTTGTTGCGTACGTGACAGTTTCGCAATACAAATCGAAGTCACGTTGCAGAACCAGACACATTCAAACATAGGACATTGTATCGACGACAGTAAACAAAAGCTTAAAGCAATCCGCGGTGTAACACGGAATTGTTTTACTTTTCAGTCTGAGTTTTCGAGACACCCCACGAGCGGGCGAGTATTTATCATGAACGAGCGTGTGAACGAGAGTATATCCTGGAGTATCTTCAACACAACGAGAACTGGTAATGGATAAAATAAAATGATGAGAGCTGGCAATGGTTTTAATAAAGTAATTATGTATATTCTCCCCTCCAAGCAGGAAAAATAAATACTGTTTGAAGCAACAAGACATACGTTTGGTTGAAACTTGATGTTTGCAGCATGTGTGCGAGATTTGCAACACAACAGCGACACAAGTGGTTTAATAAATCATAGTATGAATAAATCATCAGGTTAAATATTTTGCTAAAGCAAACAGCACTTTCACCATTTTCTTACATTGGAGGCATGGCAGATTTATAGTTTACCAATTTAAGACTGTTTCCTTGTTCTCAAATCGAGATTCTAAGGTCACAAAGCATGTACCATCCTCGTCGTCCTCGTCTTCCTCCGTCACGTCTCCTATTTCCACAACCCGACTCGATAGCGCTGAACAATTGAATTAAAAGAGCCTTCCCCTTCTACCGCTAACTGCAGCAACTCAACATCACACGAAGATGATGTGTTACTGGATAATTCATCATTTGAGGACACTTTCCTCTGAATAAAACCGCCAAAAAGACGGCTCAGTGAGTGCTAACTTTAAAGGAAATACACTGACTCAAAGTGAAGCAATCTAAACTTACACACCTTATGACGTCACTAGTTCCAGGCCTCGGAAAACGAAAATTGCAGTTTTTGCCAACTTTGGAGGGATAGAAAAATTATTTTGCGCACCGGACCAGAGCTTAAATTTGAAAATTATGAATCAGTGCAATATAGACTTCAATTTTCTGGAATAAAAAATGGGGCTAAAATTTCATTTCATAGGCACTTTAAACAGGGCATCTGACAGGATGCGGTGGTGCGGATCCGCATAATTCACCTACTTCCGCATCCTTGGGGCATTTTTCTGCACAAAACTAGAAAATTGCCACATATAAGCAAGAAAGCAACTGCTTATCATCCTCAGAAGCAAAAATAGCGAAGAGATTGATCATTTTGAAGAAGTTATTCACCGAAAACAGCGACCAAAACACAACTTTTTGTTCGTAAACAATTTTAAACCTTGATGGGCCTGGGTTCTAGTTTTCGGACTTCCGGTATCCAGTTTTCCTCATTCGATTTAATGCCTGGTTATTAAGCTTCGGAGAAAAAATGATGGAAAAACTGCGTTGAATGAAGAAATTAATACCTGTCTACGAATGGCAGCAAAAGATCAAACATGTCATGAAGGAGTTAAATTCCCGGATGGACATTAACGTGTATTTTATTCGTTTGAAAAAGCCAAGGGAACAACTTGATTAATTTTAGAAATTTCCGCATGATCTGCATCTTTTCCGCATAATTGTCACTTTCTTCCACATAATATCGCCGAAAATTTGCGCATAATTTTCCGATTTTTTTCTGCACCCTATCAGATGGCCTGTTTAAACAGGACATAACTTGTCGATCAAAGTCGATCATCGAAAACGTAGTCGATAAGTCGATAATACTCGATATTTGTCAATAATTGTCAATCGACAAGTTTAATTTGTTGATAAAAGTCAATAATCACAAGATTTTCAACTGATTATCAACTTTATCGACAAAAATGCAGACACATTTTTCAATCGGCCACGAAAATGTAAACAGCTTTAAAGTAAATCCATATGGCAATAAAGTTGAATAAAAAACTGAACAACCACGGGGTCTGTCATTCACTACAGAATCGAATGTTTAAATTACCTTGAGAAACGATCGATTAGTGTCAGCTGAGCTCTGCTGAGACTGCTGAGCTAACTAGTGCCCTGCAACGGCATAACTCGAAACTAGCCTAGTCCCTAGGGCCTTCTTCTTCCCGCGAGTCGGAAAGATGAGAGACCCTGGGAACTTGAACTGATTGTTTGGGAGACGGAGCGGGCAAAATTTAGACAAGAATTCGAGAAAATCACAGCCAGCAAAGTTACTGACAATTTATTCTCATAAGTGTTTAACATAATCTGTTCAATCAGTCCAAGATTTCACAAATACACGCTGCTATGACTCATTTCCCTCTCCTTGGCTAAATTCACCGGGTTTGTATGCCCCTTGTTTCTCTTTGCCTCTGTGGTTGTTGGACCAGAGTCCGCAACCTAGGTCAACCTACGCATGATAGTGAAAAAACAGCGAGTGAAGATAACTCAGTATCACACAATATGAGCCCGTGTATAAGCAGTTAATCTCGCCCGATCTAGCCTTGTTCAGGCGCAAAATAACGACTGTAGCCTTGTCTCCCACCATAAACCTTTTTTTTGTATTTCCGATACTTGTCGATTGAAATCAATCAAAATCGATCAAAGTCGATCAAAGTTGATAATCACAAAAAATTGCGTGATCGATTTTTATCGACATCCGATATTTGTTGATTGATTAGTATCGAATTTGATCGACAACGATCGACTTTTATCGACTATCAAAATTATCGACATGTTACGTCCTGTTTAAAGGAAACATGAATCAAACAAACATGGTAAACTTTGATGCCCACTGGACTTCAGGAGCCAAACTAGTGAGACAATCTCAGATAGTGCAGAGTGTTATGCTGGACTGTAAGTACATTTTGAGTCATCAGCTGCCTGTGTGTAACTTGTTAGTTCAAGGCCCAAAAATAACTTACAATTACTGTTTGTCAAGAAGGTTTTAAATTTTACTGTGGTGTTTTACGTTGAATTTCGTTTATTTTTAATTCATTGATACGTTGAACTAGCAGACGTGATAATTTCATTTTTTCAACGCCAACATTTGTAACTTGATACTTTTGTTTTCCTCGCAAAGTTTGTAACATGATACCCTTGTTTTCCCAAAAACACATAAAGGAAAATATGCTGGCTTTTTTTCCTGCTGGAGAAAAATGAACTAATGTTATTAACTTATGAAAAAAATGGAACAGGAATGATTTTGTTTCATTCAAGAGGCAAATTTTCATATCATCCATAAACAGTTACTAATTTAATTATCAAATAGTCGCGTCGTGTCTCGGAATAGCACGTTTGTCACGACATTACTACCGTGTACTTTTTAATGTCGCTACATTTGTAACTCGGAAATGTTTAGGGTGAATACATTTGTGAACTTCTTGTTCTCTTTCATGGGGGGAGAAAATAAACAGGCGGCTGAGGAGATCCATTCGTTTCCCTCTTTAAAGCTTAGCAAACACGAAATAGTTTGAAAATAGCACACAACATTTTTTAACCGAGCTAGGGATGATTCCAAACGATACGCTGTCACAAAAGCCTTCTTTGCACTTAAAAGGAAAACTGACATTACCTGAAATATAACTGCTATCGCCCGTTAAGAGGAGTGTGGTATCGCACCCATGAATGCTGAACTCGAGAACGGATTGTATCATCCTGACAGTGCTACAGCGCATGCGTCTTACATGTTGTGTTCTACCACAAGGAAAAGCACTTAACGTTCAAGTGTAATTGTGTATGAAACGTATTGTTTACCTAACATATAGTTAACACTAATGCTAATCAATCTGCGCATGCGCTTCAAGCAAATTGTTTTTGTTCTTAAGAGCGGAATAGTACCACAAGGATAACAAGAGAATATTGGAATCATATATAGTTTTCTGATGTTATGAACGAAGCAATGTAAGTATGGTACGTTTTACGTAGCAATCAAAGGTACCTACCCCACCCACTCAAAACAAGGCTAATTAATTAATTGAAATTAATTAATTAAACAAACATTAAAGTTTACACCTTATTGCCATATTGCCTTATTACCATATAGCTTTAGCGGCGTCAACCCCCAAACCATCCCAATAGTGCACTCTGCACTAAAAAGGAGGTTTTGAGATTTCCTTAGCAACAGACTTATAGTCAAGTTTCTCCCCCCTTAACTAACATGCATCGATTGGTATCGATTGATCGATTGCTTTTCCGATCATCGATTTCATCGATTGGTAAGGCCCTGCATTGTGAACCCAGTTCACTTATAAAGAACTACTACATTTGAACTTAATAGGGAAAGGCTTCTGGCGTTCACAGTAGCTAACTTACCGCAGATTTTCAGAGGCGCCTCTAATTCCAACAGAATGGGTTGATTCAAAAAGATTTCCCTAGACTTCAGACATAGTCCACGAACTTCAGATTCTGCTAGTGTCACACTTTTTCCCGGTCGACCGCGAGCTACGAAAGTAAAGATAAAGTTTACATCTTGTTAAGAGAAAGTGAAGGAGAAAAATAAGGATATGAAGTGTCCAAACCTTCTAACAAGTGGGATATTATGCTATCAACATTCCTGAAGTCGCCCTTCTTCTGCTTCTTCGCCATATCAACTGGGGAGTTCCTGGAAGCATGTTCCTCATTAGGAACTCTTTTCCACAGGGAGCGCAAATGATTCATGACCGTAAATGATCCGGAAGGCCTGATCTGGAACTAAAGGCTGAGGTGGTTTCCATTATGGCCATTACGATCGCAGAGGATTGCAGACTAAACGATCGCGGATCGCAGAGAGGGTTGTCTCCTGCGGACGCAACCTCGTCCCCAGGGTCTTCTCGCTTTCCAATATGGCGGCGGTAGGAGAAAGACTGTTGACATTAGCAGGAATCAGGAGGCAGGAATGGCTCCGAGCCTTTTTAAAGAAAACCGCTGACCGATTTAGCAATCAAAACCGCTGTCTTGCCCACCTTCCTCAAGGGCGTAGCCAGGGGGGGTCCTGGGGTGCCCGTGACCCCCCCTTTGTAAGCGTTTTTGTAAGCAAACAACCTACAATATTCAGGTGACAATCTGAGGAGTACCCTCTGTATGAGTCAGTGTGACCCCCCTTTGAAAAATCCTGGCTACGCCCATGTTCCTACACAGTCATACACCTTCTGCACCTTTATACTCCTTCGTACACCTTCATGCACCTTCATACACCTTTATACTCCTTCATACACCTTCAAGCACCTTCATACACCTTCATACTACTTCGTGCCACTTCATACACCTTCATACACCTTCATGCACCTTCATGCACCTTCATACACCTTCATGCACCTTCATGCACCTTCATGTACCTTCATACACCTTCATACACCTTCATACACCTTCATACACTTCACTACAGCTTCATACACCTTCATACACCTTCATACACATTCATACACCTTCATACACTTACACTTCATGCATTGTCATACACCTTCATAGCACCTTCATACACCTTCATACACCTTCATACACCTTCATGCACCTTCATACACCTTCATGCACCTTCATACACCTTCATGCACCTTCATACACCTTCATACACCTTCATGCACCTTCATGACACCTTCATACACCTTCATGCACCTTCATGCACCTTCATACACCTTCATACACCTTCATGCACCTTCATGCACCTTCATACACCTTCATGCACCTTCATACACCTCATACACCTTCATGCACCTTCATACACCTTCATACACCTTCATGCACCTTCATACACCTTCATACACCTTCATACACCTTCATACACCTTCATGCACCTTCATACACCTTCATACACCTTCATACACCTTCATGCACCTTCATACACCTTCATACACCTTCATACACCTTCATACACCTTCATACACCTTCATACACCTTCATACACCTTCATACACCTTCATGCACCTTCATGCACCTCATACACCTTCATACACCTTCATACACCTTCATACACCTTCATACACCTTCATGACACCTTCATGCACCTTCATGCACCTTCATGCACCTTCATACACCTTCATGACCCTTCATGCACCTTCATGCACCTTCATACACCTTCATACACCTTCATACACCTTCATACACCTTCATACACCTTCATGCACCTTCATACACCTTCATGCACCTTCATACACCTTCATACACCTTCATGCACCTTCATACACCTTCATACACCTTCATACACCTTCATGCACCTTCATACACCTTCATAAACATTCATGCACCTTCATGCACCTTCATAATCCTTCATACACCTTTATTCACCTTCATGCTCCTTTATATACATCCATACACCTTGATGTGCCTTCATACACCTTCATACACCTTCATACACCTTCATACACCTTCATGCACCTTCATACACTTTCCTACACATTCAGACACCTTCATGCACCTTCATGTACCTTCATGCACCTTCATACACACACATGCACCTTCATGCACCTTCATACATCTTCATAAACCTTTCTGCACCTTCATACATCTTCATGCACCTTCATGCACCTTTATAAACCTTCATACACCTTCATGTACCTCCATACACCTTCATGCACCTTCATACACCTTCACACACCTTAATGCACCTTCACACACATTCATACACCTTCACACACCTTCATACACCTTCATGTACCAGCTGTTTTCTTCGTTTTTTTGTCTTTTTTTTTTTTCGAACAAGACGGCTAGGAGGTGAAAGTAGCTTTCGTCTCTAGCCGGTTCGAAAAACCCTCTCGAGGACATTGTATTTCTCGACAGCATTCAACTCAAAACACAAAATATGGCTCTTAAATCTTTCATGGATGACTAAACAGTTCTTCTTTATCGGTATTACTATTTTCATACGCCTCACAAGGTCGATGGAGTAGGATTTTTCTCACAAATAACAACTTTGAAAACTGTTCCGTCGGATGAGAAATCAAATTGCTGCACATGCGCAGAAGGGTGTCAAAATGCCCTTTAAGCCATTGACTTTCAATAGGTGTAATAATGAATTATGTATCTTAAGTTTTTAATAATATGGTAATGTAAGTTCTTATCACTTTTAAATGTTTATTTCAGATTTTAATTGTTTATATTACATTTTATTGTAATTGGTATGGGAAGACCCATTTTAATTGGATGTACAAATAAAGCTATTATTATTGTCATTGTCATTGTCATTGTCTCAATTCTTATCACCTAATGTTTTATTGTCACGCAATGTTTATAGGTAACTGCCAGAAAGAAACGATATATTTATCTTCTCCGGTTTATCGCTGTGGCGTCGATCAAACAGTGAAAAACCAACAAGGTTTAAAATAGCAGCCGATACTTTCATGACATTTGCTGGCGAATTTTTTACCGAAGTCGCTATAATGTTGTTCAAATTGAAGTCAGTTTTGTATGCACTGGACGCGACAGCGATAAAACCGGGGAAGGTAAACATCTCGATTCTTTCTATGAACGTTGTGTGAATATAAAACATTTTAGGTGATAAGGCTGAGACGAGTTTACAATGTAAATCTTTTTTTAAAAAAAATCGAGGGGTCTGAGTTTTCGGGGTCTGAGTTTTCGTGACATCCGTTAATTTGCTTAATATATTTCGAGTTCTGCGCGTGGAGGATTTCGGGAACAAAAACCGACTACTCGTAGACTACTAAATGGCGTCAGAATGGCATTTAAAATCGGCACAAGAGGCAAGTTTGCAACACATTTGAGGACTCTTTGAGGTAGGAAAACTTTATTTACACAATTATTTTTACGATCAGTGATTTTTCCATACAATTCCCTATATACACAAGTTGTCGCATACACCACGTATTTTGAGCTTGGGGAGCCTGTGAGGGGAACTGGTACTTAAAATACAAAATTGCGGCTTGACTACGCAGCACGACACAGAGAAACGTTGCGAGTCTTTCTTAATTTGGCCCATTATTGACCGGAATTTTAACCTTCAAATGGATTAAAGTTTCAATAGTTCATTTATTTTATGTTTTTTCATGATCCGAGTCGATCCGAGTTGATCCGACCGGGACTAGCGGTCCGAGTTGATCCGGTCCGACTTTTGTACCTGCCTGTTTTACAAGTAAATCAGAGCAAAAATTCTCATTAAAATCCACGCGGAAAGACGGTTATGTCATCCACGTTGTTCGTGATGCAATGCACTCTGTCGCTCGCTACTCCACTTGCACGCAATATCTATTCAATCCCACAAAGTACCCAACCCAATAACAATTTCAATGACAATACCGTGACAAAGCTCTTTCAAACTCGCTCGCGCGACAGAAAGCGGCGATTGAGTGAGAAACCCGGACATTAGGGTCTGTTCACAGGCTGTGCTGCATGGTTGGCTCAGTTGATAGAGCGCCGGAATGCACTGCGGGAGGTCGAGGGTTCGAGCCCCAGACCGGACCAACACTTAGGGTCTTAAAATAACTTAGGAGAACGTGCTGCCTTTGTAATTATATCTGCAAATGGTTAGACGTTCAGGTCTTCTCGGATAAGGACTATAAACCGTAGGCCCCGTCTCCTGCATCTTCAATAATGTTATGGTTAGCAGGGGATGTAAAAGAACCCACACGCTTATCGTAAAGAGTAGGCATGGAGTTCCCGTTGTTGTGGTCTGGCCTTTGTTGTTACACTGAGGGTTGGGGTGGGAAATGCTCTGAGATATTAGCTACGATAAAGCTACTCTACAATCCGAGGGTAAATAAAGTATTCACATTCATATTCACATTCACGGTTTTGCAAAATGAAAGTAGTGTTTTGATTGCCTATGTCCGGCTTCTGCCTGTCAGTTAGTTTCTTTAATTCCCCTTGCTTTAATAGCGTCTCCGACAGGTAATTACTTTCGTTTTGGATTCACTGTGGCTTGTGATTGGCTGAGTACTCTAATTGATAAGCAATTGGTTTGCTTTTGGTTTTACGACACTCAGTTAAAAACCGCCTTTCGTGCTGTAAGTGCAAAACCACTTACATTTGCTGAATGCAAGTACAAACCAGGAACTTCACGAAACAGACCATATCAACCAGAAAGAACGACAAAGCTTAAGTTGAAACACGCCCTTGACGGAGACGAAGAAAGAACAAATATCGAGTCACACAAACGGCGGCGCAATGATTTATCAGCGGTCTTTCTTGTCCTCTTCTGTATTTTCAACCAATCCAACCATTTTCTTGATTTTGTCCAAAGGTTGCACAATCTCTTCCTCCATGGCACTAAATAACATGATAACCAGGACAAGACCCACAATAATGTACCCACCAAACACCGCGTGGGGCATATTCCGAGGCACATAATCGCCGAGACCTGGGGAAAAGCCGAGAAACATAATGTTACGTGCTTTCGCTGGTGAAAATATCGGGAGCCATATATAGTTGGTTGGTTGTGTACCGACAGCACACAGCTTTATCACATTTTACGAGACACATTCTCATAAGCCTTGGAATATACGTTTCTTGTTTATCTGTTTCTGTTATTGCTGTTTTTCTTTTGTTTTGTTTTTGCCTTCATCAGTCCGGGATCGTTATCATTTTTGATAACCTCACCAAAACAAACCATAAACCAATCGTTGCACAGGATTTCGTTCACGTGACGTTATTTGGTAACAACAGTGTCCAATTCAATATGCCGGTCGACGAGGCGCTGCGATGAAAGGGGCTACTCACAACATCACAATGCAGCGTCATTGAATTAAATTTAGGTTTGCTTCATAATAGGTTATGAGATTATGGAATAAAAACAGAAATGTATGGAAGAAAACTGTCTTCGTCCAAAGTTACTGCGAATTTAATTTCCACACCGTGTGATATTTCAGGGGCACCCGACGATCAAATTAAGCAAAAAAGCCTCTGAGGGATATTTCTGGGCTCCTTGTAATGTTTAAAGACTGTTTAAAGAGTTGTTTTAATCAGCTAGAAAAATTTGATGTGTTCGGATTTCTTAGCTAAAGATTGAAGTGCTCGAAAATTTTAGGGAATGAACTCTTCATTTCAGAATTTGCTAGCTGAACGTTACCTTCGAAGAACTTCTCTGCGAACTTTTTTCTTACCCGAAAATGCTAGGAGACCTATTTTAGAGCCAGAAATTTCAAAAATATCCCTTCCGAAAATCTGAGGGACTGTTTTTCCCTGCATTTCTCTGGTTGCGAATCTTTTAGGTGATGTTTTAGTAAGAAATCAGTAGCTTTTTGACAATGCATTATCCGAAAGTCTTAGAAGGGGTAGACTCTCCCGAACAGATATTTCATCAATCAGCATCAATTACAGATGAAGATATGGCCGCCGTTACGAACAGCACATCGCAAATCAAAACAACCCCGTGCACTTTTTTCACAGATCGTGCACAACACTAAAAACAGATTAAATCCCAAGTATATAGCGTGAAGATTAACGACATATTTTTTGTGATTGTCGCAAAAATCTGCAAGCAACTTAAATCTAATGACAAAATGAAAAACATACCTGATCTGTATGCAAAATTGCAAGCGCTATTTCACTTTACGAGTAGCATTTTACATCGTTTACGCTGGTCTTCAGCCGCCATCTTCAAAACACGCGAGGCTTTCCTTTCTTGGTACTTATCGAATAGAGTTATGGGTAAAACACCCGAGCATAATCGAACAAATAACGAGCAAAGCGAAGTGAATACGAAAATTCCCAGTTTTTGAAATGGCCGCCATTATATGACGTCACATGGTTATCAAAAATGATAACGATCCCGGACTGGTCATTGCATGTTCGTTTTGTTTTTTCGCTTTGAATTATCTTTTGCTATTCATTGTTTTCCCGCTTTATAAATGCCCAATCGTCCTCCATTATCTAATTTCACTATTGAAAATGTGAAAAAATCATCGCGAAAATTGATTTCCTTCTGCCAGCAACTTTTCATTCATCCAAGCATCTAGTCAGTTACTTCCCGATAACGACAGGTCAAATCTCGTGCACCACAATATTTTTTTAAACTAATCCTTACCTATTGTCGTTAAAGTTATAAAGCAGTAGTAGAAAGATTCAAACAAGGACCACTCTTCCCACAACGAGAATAACACGGTACCAGCCGCTAAAATATGCCGTAACCATGCTAAATACGATCTTTAGACTGAGATGAAACTCGTGGCTGTTGTTTACTGTCTGTAACTCTGACGAATCTTCATCTTTCTTTAGCTTCTCCGCCGCAAATTTGCGGAGTGCAAGAATCGAAGAACACTGAAAGCCGGCAAAAACAGTATTGTAATAGCCTAAAACCATAATTACTTGAAAGAGCACAACTGCAAACCGCCTAACTGGGATACCGGAATTGCAAGAGAGTTTTCTGTCACTACAGCTAAGGGGTCGTCTATTATCAGTTGCCTATCAGACAAGCAAGAACTTCCGTCGACTAAGGTGAACATTTGAACAAGTTCAAAGTTCAAATTCATTAAAAAGAAAACGAGAATCGATGAAAGCAAAGGAGAGTTGACAAGGTAATTTACTGTAGACGATTTCTTCCTTTTGGCGGCAACTTCCCGTCCACACTAGGACGGAGAAATTAGAAAACGAAGGTTTCACTCTAAAAACGCATCAGATGTTTCCGTCCACACTACGCTAGAGGAATTTAAAAACGCAACAATCATTTTGGATCTGTGTTTGAGGAAAACTCGGACAGGAAATCTCATGATTATCGTAACGTCACTGTTACATAATTCTTACATAATCCGATTCATTCTGTCGCCTTTTAGGTGTTTCGCAGCATAGTTTATAGTGTTGTTCAATAGTCGGCATTGTCCTGAAATCCGTAATATATGCAGAGACACTTTCTGGAACTTTCTAGATTTACATAAGTATAAAAACGCGAGTTTAGCTCGATACTTTTAGAGAATATTTAATGTGTGTGATCAAGTAATAAAACGATTTGCCAACCGGAGTAGTTTACATGGTGTCAGGATTTGAACAAACCCAGCCAAGACTAACGTCGACAGCGATCACCGCCACCTTTTCGGAAAAATCAGTTCTCTCAATCTACAATGGCTGAATTGGAGCATTTACCAGCGCCGAAAGGAAACTTCACGCCGGGTCCCGAATGCTACCAACAGTGCTTGGATTGGGTTGAGGAATGTGAACTCCTTTTGAATGGCCCGTTAGCTTCGAAGAGTAAAGCCGTGAAAGCAAATTATGTTCTCATTTGGGCAGGGAAAACTGGAAGAACACACATCAAGTCACTGAATCTCACCGCGGAACAGAAGGGAGATCCAAGTGTGCTGTTAAGGTAATTCCCCTGAAATAAAACTGACAATAGATTTCCGTTCAAACTTTGCCCACTGAATATTTATCATATGAGAACTTAAATTTTGAAATAAAAAACGGGGGTGCCCATACTCATTAAGGAGCACTGGGGCATTTGAAAATGACCCATTTTGGTATTATTTAACGCTTATTACAAGAGCGCATTCCCAGTAATAATTGTAAATTTTTGTGACCGAGACTCATGAGAACGCGCATTAAACTAGAGTCAATGCATTGTATCGGACACAAATAAACTTTTTAAGTTTGATTTAGACAGAAAACTGAATTCTTGATTAAAATTTCAACCAAATTTCTTGACATGGTTACCATAGAGCGAAATAGAAAAGACCACAGTTTACATGCTATTTTCGCTATTTATTCAATTTTCAGCAATAGAAATCAGATCGGTCTTTCCTCAAGCAAAGTTTATGATAAGTTGATTACAATGACCGGAAAAAAATTGGGATGCCCATGCTCGTTGGTGAGCTATAGCCATTTTTCAACTGAAAATCCAACATGTTTTCAGTGTGCACGTGCACGAGAGCGCGCTAAATGACGCCATAAATTATGCGCAGAAAGGATGCGCAGTGCAATTGTGAGGAATAACCTTAAAAAAGTTCGTGGAGTGGACAAAGCCAAAATCCAACGCACTCGCAGCAGCAGCAAATTTCCGCCGCCTGGAGCAAGGTGATCTTAGCCTTGCAGAGTACATTGACAAAGCCACTATTTTGTGCGACCAGTGTGAATATCCTCCAGAAGCCCGCGATCGACTACTTCGGGATGCAATAGTAATTGGACTACGTTCCAAAGAAGCCTATTACAAGCGCATTGAAAAAGGCTCAGCATTGACGCTGGAAGAGGCAACAGAAATCGCTCAAAATCAGGATGCCACAGTACACCAGGTTGGTTACATGCGACCAGAATTCAAAGGCGATACACTACAGATGGAAGTTCATAAACTCCAAGGAAACAGGCAGTCAGGAGCCTAGTGGAAGAGGCAGCAG
>JAHPZR010016388.1:0-12700 GCA_019787425.1 Platygyra sinensis | reverse complement strand
AATTCTGAAAGCAAATTCTGAAAACTTTTCGCCATTTTTTAAAAAAAGAAAAGAGGGAAAATGTTTGTTATATTGATGTCATCTGCAAGTGTGTCCTCCAATAGATCATTGGTGAGAACCAATCGAAATGCAAGAATAATCTGAAGACTATAAACTGCAAGGGACCGCATACGATAAACGCTGCCAACGTAGGATCTACAAGAGACCTGATCAGCCAAAAAAAATGTGTATAAAGGCAATAGACTGCAAGGCTGATACTACGGGAAAAACGTTTCGAGACACCAACATGAGCTGGGGCCCGTTAAGCTGTTTTGTTTTCCACTGCAGATGGGAGTTTTAAAATGTTTGAAAATTGTAGAGTAAAGTTATAAGCTAAAGAAACAAAATGGCTTCATTAGAGATCAGAGCACACCTTACTTTTCTCGAGACTTTGATTTCAAAATATGATTTCGGCCGGGCCCGTTAAGTTACTGGGACTTTCGAGAAACGGGCGCCAGAACCGAAAAAGCAGGATCGCAACTGTGGACAGCTGTTTCGCTCTTTTTGGAGCTCGTCAGCACAGTGTAGCGAAGATATGTAACGCCAGCCAAGAGCCAATGCACATAAATTGCAAAATAACCCGGAACACGCGTTCCCACATCACGTGTTTCGGAGCGCAAGAAGAACAAAGTGTCACGATTGAATAATCTGAATAATGTGACTTATTTATTCTATTAAAAAAAATTATCTTTTAAATCTTTTAAACTTAGAAACTTAGAAAGATGATCTTTCTTGCAAACCCAAGCGCAAACATTAGCATTCCAACCACATACTGGTGGGAGAGGTTTATTTGTAAGTGTACAAATGTTTTTTTACTGGTATTTTCCCATAGACCTCAATTGTTTTCACTCGTTTCAAACTAATCAGTATAACAAGCAAAACAGTGTTCATTATTCCCGACTAATGTACTCTTTGCCACTTCAAAAAATAGTTATTGATTAGTCCTCACATGTCACTTCTTTTAATAATTTCTTCCTCTTCAATTTACATACAAATTAATCTCAAGTAAGGTAACTTACCTGCCACAGGATAAATATTCATCGGTGATTAATATTCCAAATCAAAGGAAATGATACAATTTGAAGCACTTTAAATTGTCTACAGACCGCTAAATAAGCGATTGAACACATCTACGTGGCAAAGTGCAAACGCAAGCAAACCATCTCAAAGCTAAGTGAAGAAGTCTTCACGATTAAAAGTCGAACAAAGATGAATGACACCGCATCCAATACCAGCTTATCGAGTTGTGGTTTCTCTACTTTTCCTCTAGATCCTGCAAAGGTTTCGCATGATGTACTCGCTGTGTTCACTGTCAGAATCACCGTGAACGCTCTCACCTGTCCTCTCATTGTTTTGTTCAACATCCTGGTGATGGTGGCAGTGAAAACCAAACGACAGCTTCGTTCCAAATCCAACATGGCACTCGCTTGTTTAGCCACAACTGATCTTCTAGTTGGACTGGTTCTTCAACCTCTTCACATCGCCATGGAGAGTTTCCTTATCAAAGGTGAACACAAAATGTTTTGTACTATAACCGACGTATCAAAAACTGTCACGTTGAAATGTTTACTGGCTTCATTCCATCATTTGGTTTTGATGAGCGCCGAGCGTTATGCGGCGATAAAACATCCCTTTGCATATGATGCCAAGGTCACTGAAGTTCGCATCATCATAGCCTCCGCTCTGGCCTGGGCTACAGCCATCATAATTCCTGGGGAAAACCACTTGATCTCAACAAATATATCTAAGACCATACTAGCTGTTTCCAAAATGCTCCTTTTAATTCTTCCCCTTTATTTTAATGTATCTGTATACAAGGAAGTCCGTCGCAACGAAAAACAAATTGCTGCCAACCAAGTTTCTCTAGAAGCCAGGAAAAAAATACTCAGGAACAAGAAAGCTTTTTACACCACTGTCATTATAACTCTGGTTCTTTTACTCTGTTATATTCCGTTGAATGTATGTCTCGCTATTCTGTTTTCTTTTAAGAACAGAATCTCCCCAATGTAAGGCTTATTGTTCTTTATATTTTTACCTTATTGCCAGTACTAAATTCGCTGTTTAATCCCTTAATTTACGCTGTTAGAATACGAAAGTTTCGCGTAGCTTTTATTCAGATATTGTCAAGAAAAACTGCTGCACAAGCTGAGGAAGTTGAAAGGAAAATCTTTGGACAAAGGCAGATAGCAGTCAACGGTAATATTAATGAACGACAAGGAAACCAGACATTAAACGACAAACAGGAACCGGCAAGGCAGACAGAGCAGCATGATGGATGTGAAGAAACACCTCTGTAATAAAAATCAAACAAAAAATATTACGAAGTGCAAAAATTACGATTTCTTTTTAGAAATGGAAACACATGTAACAAACGCTTTATGCATTTTATAAATGCATTAAGTTGTCCGTGTTTTATGTATTTATTAATTTTTGTGATCTTGTTTATTTTTTGGCGTCGAATCAATTACACCAGGTAAAGAAAACAAAAATTTAAAAGAATTCAAAAAAAAAAAAAATGTGTTGACAATTTTACCCCGATGCCTCGAAAAACCCGAATTTTCAAACTTATTTTCGTTTCTCTTTGTGAAACAAAACAATAGGCTTTATCACGGTTTTCAGCGCAATCTTGCCGGGTAGGCAAAACGTTTTCAGAAAGTACAGTTTTTGTATAGGAATCAGATGGCAAATAAACTTATTTTAATATTGACTTTGCTCAGCTTATCAAACTCAACTTTACCATTGTACTTAAACAATTTGAAGGACGCAGCTAGGTAGGCTTTTTAACTTATAACGGATTTGTCTATAATATTTTTTCCCGCGAACCGCGTCTGCCCAACCAAGTTTACTGACAAATGCATGGGAAATTAGGAAAATTAACTAGTAGTCTTCTGGCTAAGCAACATCTTTAAAATTTGGCGAATGCAATCATCTACCTAATATTTTAGCGTTGTTATTCACAGATTGCGCAGAATTCAATTTACGAAAACAATTACTTGCTGTCGGATTCCCATTCGAACAGTGTAATTTCTGACCACTTTTACCCGTCAAAATGGCGTCAAAAACTGTGACAAGGTCTTTTCCATTCTAATGCAAATGCACAATCACTGTGCAAAAAAATTGTCATCGACCCGTCGTGGTTTAACCTCCTTAAGGAAACATTGTTGCGTGACTGCAGTGAAAATCGTGTTTATTTTCTGCGCTAAAAGGCGTATAAAAACACTCATCTCAAGCTGTTTGAAGGCAGATAACCGAAATGACAGGGAAAAACATACACTTATTATATTTTATTCGAGTTGAGTTTATTTTCATTTTATCTAAAACTTGAATGCTTTTATATTTCTAAATCAAAAATAAATTACTGATGTTTAATAAAAACCGCAGATAGGGTGGACAAGGGTTAAGAAATGATGTACGTTTTTTCCTCGCCAGCTAAAGCACACATCTCAAGCTGTTTGACACCAAATAACAGGAATAACAGGGGAAAAAGATACGCTTATTATATTTTATTCCGGTTGAGTTTATGTTGATTTTATCTAAAACCTGAATGCTTTTATATTTCTGAAACAAAAGTAAATTACTGATGTTTAATTAAGACCGCAGATAGAGCAGACAAGGGTTAAGAAATGATGTTTTTTGTAACTGCGGATGTAATTAGTATTCTGTTCAAACTCACAGGACACTCAGAAGTCTTTTGAGCAAAGCATTTTGACTAACAACTTGAATCCCAATTTGCCTTTAAATTTCAGCTCAGTGTAAACCATTGTTTGAATTTTATTGCCAGGCGGTACACTCCAAACAATTTCCGACACTTTAATTTTAGAAATAAAGGCAGGATAATAGCTGACGCTGCAAATCATCCGAGAAAAAAAAATTACAACTATTTTTTTCTAAGTTGTTACAATGAGTGCAAAAATGGCTGCAACATGTACATAAAGTTAACGACAAACATCCCTTGCGAAGTAAGCAACATTAGTGAACATAACATCAAACAAGTTCTGCAAATCTGAGGAAAGCAAAACTTCAAAAGAAACAAAGATTTTTTTTATTTAACTGTAAATCTTTCAATTTTGTTGTCTCCTGTTTAATTCTAATGAGACGGTATTTTTTTTTATTCACTCGGGGTACACATCAAGATAGATACTGGCTCCCCAAAATAAGAAATCAGAGAGAGCAAAATAAAAAGTCTGTCGATAAAGGACAAATAAATAATAGCCAGCCATCTCACTTAATAAGACGTGAAAAGTGTCAGTTCTCCATAATTAACTATTGCTCTATTGTGCACAAAAAAATTATCATTTCACTGAACAAAAGTAATTATTTGAAAATCGAACAGTTGTTAATGTATCATCACGGAGCAAGACAAGAGAAGATCCGAATTTATATCTATACCCTAGAAAACAAACGAAAGAGTATTTGTAATTTTACCCTGAGTTTTGTTTCCTTCCAACCGGTTCGAAGATTCAAGATTCCACGGTTAATTTCTTTAGCTTTTAAAATGCAATAATCAGATTTAATTTGACAGCACAATAGTAATTATTTCAAAATCGAAGTATGCATCCCATCCTTGAACAGCAAGGGGAAAACCAGCGCAAAAAAATTATTATAAATACATAATATAAAAATGACATAGAAAGCTTTGCTAGCTGTTTTAACCTTGTTGAAGAAACAACGTTACATGATTGCAGTTCAATTTGCAGTGTTTATTTTCTGCGCTACAGAGCGTAAGAAAGATTTTTTTCCCTCAAAAACTGCTGCACACAATCTCAAAGCTGTTCGACGGAAAATAATCGGAATAAAAAGAAGTACATTTATAATATTTCATTTTAATTGTCTCCATTTTCAATGAATTTTAGCTATAATGTACAATGTTGTTCCCCAAAAAGGCAAATTACTACTTCTAATTCATCAAAACTGCATATAAAGCAGACGAGGATTAAAAATAATATTTTGTGTAGCTGCCAATATAACAAGTATTCTGTCAAAACTCACAGGACACTCAAAAAACGTTTTCAGTAGAGCTTTTTAGGCACCAGGCTTAGGAGCCCAAGATGGCTGAAAATTGACCGGCTGCGGGTCGGTCTACTTTTTTGTCTGGATTTTAGTTGCTTAGAAATACAACTATCGGAATTTAATTTACGCACGAAATTTCAACTGATTTGAGAGGGCCATGACTCCTCTAGTAAACTAATATTTTGAAAAATAAGGGGTTCCTGAAAAAAGAGTTATGCTTTGGGTATACCATATATGTCTGGATTTATGAAAACGGTGCTAAAGAGCCCTACCCCTATAACCCTTATTTCAGCGGATTCTTGAAACTCTAAGGCCGCCTCCAAGCCATGAAAACGGACGAAATATAGAGACAGGACGGCAATGAAAGGAAGGTAAACGGGTAAAAGAAGGAAAAAGGACTAAATGGGAATAACTAAAAAATTTGCTGCGGCATTTCCACGAAGTGGCTCTTCATCCACTGTTTCCAGATGGAATTAGAATTTAGAAGTAATGATGTTCTTTAAACAGAGTTTCGCACGAATGGAGTCAGTCTGCGCGTTGAAGCTGGAAGTTCGTTCCTTTATAGAAAGTATCTCGTAGATGAGCAATAAAATAATAATAATAATAATAAAAGTAAAAATTAAGGATGTTTGCGCCCATTGCTACTTCGCATCACTAGTGCGCACGCTTTTTATTGGTCACGCGCGTGCCACGTCATTTTCATTTTCAAGCGCGCGCACCGAGTCAAAAACTCAATTATTTCTCATATACTATTCAAATAGGGTCGAATTGATACATGGATACAGGTGTGCGTAACTTATAATTAGAAGTTGTATTTTTTAAGGCTAATTCTAGCTGATGGAATGACGTATGTAGCATGTAGCAATGATCTATCAAATAGGCCCATATATGCTGTGTTAGACACACATAATTTAGATATGATTCTTCAACTTAGATATATGCGGATAGTAATGAGTCTGGCTAGAATCGCCTCGAATGACTGGAAATCCTAGAAATGCTATGGTCTGATCTACACCTTATCTTCAAAAAGAGTTCGGTAACCTCCGTTATTTTTACGTTTTTAATCTAATCTTATCATTCTCTACCTGCATGCAGTCATAGTTTTAAAAAAATCTGTACGTGGGAGGTTTTTTGGGCGCGAACGTCCTTCGATAAAATAAAACCCCCGAAACAAATATAATACTGTTCGAAATTTCGTTTTCGGGTCTAAAGAACATTACGTTGAAAAGGAATTTGTTCTTATCGTCGTGGACCTAGAAGTACTTGAGATTTTAAAATCGTGGCGACATATATATTCTATTCCATAACATTCGATCAAAATGGCGGAATGGAAAAGAAAGTATACGAGGTAATAAGGGTGTAACAATAATACATCGACCTATCGATGCATCGCGATGTTAATGCTGCGATAGCGATGGATCCGGATAGTGAAAATGAAATATCGATAGCAATTGCGTTAGTGTAGCGAACTATCGATAGTTTCTTTTCTAACATTTTAACTTGTTTGGAAAATAAAGACACCTCAAGTTTCCACCCAGATAAAGGTAAAAAGAAACCTAAAACAATCCGCCTACTACACCGAGCATTTTTAGCGTCTTGATTCTTGATTCCACCAATAGGGTCGCGCCATACATTGCGTTCCTCAGTGCCTGTACTGACTACTACTTCTTAGATATTTCTTCAAGTGTAAGGCATTAACTATAAAAAAAATACAGACATTCCTGAAAACTATCGCAATACTATCATGGATTGCAATAGTACCTACACTATCAAAATAATATCGCAATATCCATGTCCTCAATAGTCACCCCTACGAGGTAAGAGACTAGCATGTTTATGTCATGCTCTATTCGAGTTTCTGTGAATCGTGGTAAGGGGGGGGGGGGGGGATTGGGGTGGAATGCCAAATGAAAAAGGCGTATTTTTGACAGAATTCAAGGTTCGATAGCCGATGCAACGCTGTCTCGAGCTGTCTTCTGAATCAAAACAAAAGCTAAGTAGTAAACGGAGAAGTAAAATGGTCAAAATCTCTTCTAATTAAGACCGGGTATGCAATAACACCCTCTGATCCCTAGTTGGAAATATTTTATCGCAATTTTTTATCGTTAAATATTTTAGGAGGGGGGATATAGGACCCTATTTAAAACCGAAAAACCGCGCGAAAAATAGCCCAAAACCGCAAAACCGCGACTAAATTTCATCCAAAATCGAAAACCGAAATAAAAGCCCTAACAGGAAAAACTTTGGTAGTCTTTAGAACCTCACTTTCCGTTATTTACTGATTTTTATACACCTTAACTTGTTTTACTTTCCGAAGTTCTTTCTACGTATTCCCTCGGTAGTACAGAACAACCGTATTATTCTTGTAAATCGGCTCCGCAGACCGATAGCAATGGGAAGCTGGAAAAAATTGCGCAAAAACATGATTGTAGATGATTTTCGTTTAAAAGAAACACCACACTCCGAAGGTACTTTTGATTGCCATTGTCAGAATTTTCGTTTTTATAGGCATATTGGCAGCCACATTTCACAACCAACCAGACGTGAACGGAAAAATTAAACGAAATGTACCTGCGATGGTCCAGTCTAAGGTCAAAGTCCACAAGATATTATCCCGGCAGCGTGGTATTTGAGAAAAGTGTTTTGCTTTGATGTTATCCGATACAACTCAAATAACGGCTGCTAAATAGACTAGGCTTGTCGTCCATTCCTCTAAAAAAGAGTGGAACGCTATATAAATTGTATCTTGGAATTACAGTTTTCGCGCGACTGCAGGGTGCGCCGACTTCCTTAGCAAAACCAGAAAAACCGTCCTGAATGCATTGGACAGAAAAATCCGAAAAACCACAATCATTGTCGACAAAAACCGAAAACCAAAGACTAATCTGGAGGAAACCCGCAAACCGCAACAGGCACCAAAACCGAAAAACCGAACCAAAAAATGGCCAAATCCGCAAAACCTAAAATCCCAACGCCCTCCTCTTTTAGAAAACCGCTTCTTTTTCACATTGTTAGTTTCATTATTATTATTTTACATATCTCGCCACCACTCTTAGTAGCTTCCTTTTCTCTTCTCCAAGAACTGGAATGAACAGAAAAGTTAGTTACTTTAGTATTATTTGTTAAGTTTTGTCGCGAGATTAGAGAGATTTACTTTTGCCTTAAAAGGGGTTGAACTGTACACAAAAAGTTTGTTGTAATTTCAAAATATTTTCAAATAAATCGAAAGCAAGCCGGGCCCTTGCCCAATTTCTCAAGCTTGACTTAATCTATTGTTTATAGATCGTTTCCACGTTGCGTCATCACTTTCTAAAATATAAAACTTAAAGCTGATTTCAAGTCCGTACTGCGCACTCTCGAGAGTTTGTTTATGTTCTTTTTTGTTTTGATTCATGTAAGACATCACAAAATGTCAACATTTCGAAACTACTTCACGGTTTAGAAACAACCGCCATTTGGTAGCTTAAGCACGCGCGTTGTTGAGACGTGGACGGCAACCGGAAGAGAACATTTCGCGTACTAGGACCGTATTGTCTGCCAGATTTTTATACTATTTATCTCTAATGGAGAACAGATTCTTTACAATGTGAATGTGGTTGTGCGAGGGCAAGTTAAAAGTGAAAATAGCTCACTTCCGGTTTCCGTCCGCGTCTCAAAAACGCGCGTGCTTAATCTCCCTTTTATGGATACGAAGCGGTCGAAGCTTAATACTTCGTTCTTTCTCATATCACTTCATAAACAATTTCACAGCTCTAAAATTCACTGAAGCCGTTGGAAAAAGAATTTGAAAGGTCTCAAAGATAAGGTATGTGGTTCTCAACGAATAACATCGATTCGCATTCCATCGAGTGAGCCATTTATGTTTATAAACATTAGGGTTCTGAGACTGCACAGTACGGACTGGAAATGATCTTAAGCTCCACCAAAGTTATCATCCTTATCAGAAATAAGAGACGGCATATTTATACCTGTTTAAAATTTTACAGCTCATTTTCAGTGAATTTTAGGGTTATAGAGGCACGTGGAACTAGGCTACGATCGAGTTTGTTGAAAAACATATACTTAAGCTTACCTCACGATTTTGAGCTTTTTTAGAAGTTAGAGCATAAGGAAAATTGCTTATGTAAATGCTTGTTTGTTCAGTACGGATCTGAATCAGTCGCCTAGATAGCCAATGTAAGTTCCAGATATTAAAATTATTTTCCGGCCGCTCCTATTGGAGTACTACGGATGTACACCAAGATAATGTTTTCATACTAGGCTCTGTAAATTTTTGCGAAACATTTCGACGAATTTCTGAAGTTTGCTGAAACGCACAGGCTTAAAAATTGGAAGTGTCTTATTTATCTTCTATAACATCACAATTTCGAAGCTTTTTCCATTGAATGGTTTTCGATATGTATAATTTTTTAATTGCGTGACTGTGAGACGATCTAAACAAAAGGTATCAAGATTATTGGTTGCTATTCAAAACAAAGAATTGATTGGTTCAGCGAAATCAAGTCACTGCCACACTCAAGGTGATTCCTCAGTATTGCATTGCGCAACCCTACTGCGCGCGCGAAATGAGCGTGTGCAGGAAAGAAATTTTCCCTCAAGCTAAGCTCGTTGGAGAAGTAAATTTTCTTTTTCTTTTAAACGAGCATGGTGACCTACACTTTTTATTGCATAAGGAAGGTGTACATATTATCCTCCTTAATTAAAAATAAAAATTAAAAAAAAAATTATCGGAAGGAAAAAAAAAGATACAGGTGAAATAGTGCACAAAACAATTACTCTGTGATGCAAATAGACCTTTTTCGCTTGTACATTTTGTTTTCCCAATACAGATCATGTGATGATACTCAGTAGATTTGATCCTTTGTTTTGTTCATTAAAAAGGGTACATGCAAGCATGAATATGTCTGCATGTACTCTTTTTAATGAACAAGACAAAGGATCAAATCTCCTGAGTATCATCACATGATCTGTATTGGGAAAACAAAATGTACAAGCGAAAAAGGTCTATTATGACCCCGAAGAGAACTACTCTACGAACGCTTTACGTCCACTTCGTTTTAAATAGTACGATTTTTCCACAAATTTTATGATATTGTTCTATATGCTCGACACTTTCTACTTCTCAAGTTTTTTTCCCAGGTATTACTTAAATCAACTATGTTTCGAGCTACTGCAAAATGTAACGTGGATCGATGACTAGGGAGCTTATAAAGCAAACCACGACGACGACGGTAACGAGAACGTCACAAAACAAAAGGTTTAATGAGCAGAACAATGGCTCCGCACGCGCGTTATAAATCTTTGTACATTTCTTTGCCGTCCTCTGCAAAAGAACGGGCGCTTACCATTCGACCAAAAATTCCGGGGCGAATTTCCGGAAATTTCCACGGGCAAATGGTACAGTTTCTTTTCCAGTGTAGAAGACGATAATTGTTCGCTTGGAATATTTCAATGACTCAGTCTAGGTTTAAATCGCAAATATAGAAGCAAACAGAACACTGATAAGTCGACATCGTGACGTTTTAGACCACAACAGCAGAGATCTTGCACGAACCACAACGGCAGCGAAAACGTCGCAAAACAAGGGGTTTAATGAGTCGTACAATGGTTCTGTAGGCGTTATAAATCTTTGTACGTTTCCCAGCCAACCTATGCAAAACAAACAAATACACCACGGGGGCATTATTTTAATAAAATGCTTTCTTCTCGAATTTAGCTGTAGCTAGTATTTATAGTAGAAGAAAGCAGAAAGGCTCTAAAGTGTTTCTTTTATCAAATGCGCGTCATCCTTGAATGAGATGTCCAACTCGCTGTGATCTCGGCCAATAGAAATAGCTATCGCTGAGTAGATAATTGGGAATTTGCATAAATTCCGAAAAAGAGGACAACCTCGTGAGGTATACCCAAATTTTCGAAAATTTTTTCCTGGAAATTTCCGTTCCATTTGACTTTCATCCCGGAAATTCCGGAATTTTCGGTTGGGTTCGCTTTTCGGAAATTCAACAACATCCGGATTTTCTGGAACTTTTCCCAGGAAATTTCCATACTATTTGTCCCCGTTTCGAAAATTTCGAAATTTTTGGTCGAATGGTAAGCGTTCAACAACTTAAGGACGTTCGCGCCCATTGCTACTGCGCATCTCTAGTGCGCACGCTATTCATTGGTCACGCGCGTGCCACGTCATTTTCAAGCGCGCGCACGGAGTCGAAAACTCAACAAAATATAGGGCTGATGACCTTTGCGGTAACTTTGTGTGCGAATATTTTTGTTGGATGCTCGGTGACCCCCACTTTTTTTTCGGCAGATCACTTCCGTTTCTGATTCTTTCCATCATACTAAAAAACAAAAAAAATCTGTACGTGGGAAGTTTTAATTATTTCTCATATACTATTCAAATAGGGTCGAATTGGTACGTGGATACAGGTGTGCGTAACTTAAAAGTTGTATTTTTTTAAGGCTAATTCTAGCTGATTTAATGACATATGTAGCAAAGATCTATCAAATAGGCCTATATATGCTGTTTTAAATACACATAACTTAGATATGATTCTTCAACTTAAATATATTCCGATAGTAATGAATCCGGCCAGAATTGCCTCGAATGACCTAGAAATGCTGTTGTTTGAGCTGCGCCGTATCTTCAAAACGAGTTCGGTGACCCCCGATTTTTTTTACGTTTTTTATCTAATCTTATCATTTTCTACCTGCAGTCAAAGTTTTAAAAAAATCTGTGCGTGGGAAGTTTTTGGGCGCGAACGTCCTTAAAATGATCAAGTTCTGCGTCGTCTACGGAACGTGAACGACGACGGCTAATTTTTCGTATTTCCATTTGAAATTGAACACTGTCGTTGCATATTTAGCTTAAGCGCATTTTTAGAGTCATTGGCGAATCCAACAGATCTAGACAATCGCGAATTTCGCTTGTAAAATATAAATTCATTTTTTACTGGGCGTCATCCTGGGCGTCGTCGTCGTCTTGCTTAAGCTCTCTAATAACGCACGTGATTAGTACGAATACAGGCATAAAACGGCCAAGATTGGCCCATCACATCTCTTAAGCAAGCATGGTGACCTATCATTTTTATGTTTTTTTTTTCGAGACAGTGCTTGGTAGGCAACATTGAGGGAAAATTCATCGGTAACTCTAATTTCTGAGGAATCACCTTAAATCGAGCATCACTTGTCTGGTATAGAGAAATCGGTTCAATATCAGTATCTGGGCAACTGCGCACCTACCCCTCCCCTACCCCAACAGTAACACTAACTTATTAACTTATTATAACATGTTGAGTTGGGGGAGGGTAGGTGTTCAGTTGCCCAGAAACTGATATTGATTCGGGATTTCTGTCGTCAGTGGTTGATAATTATCAAATGCATTTGATATAGTGTCTGAGAAATTGTTAGCTGTGATACAGTTGGCCGTTAGCTGTATTGAGTTATATTTTGCTCGCTGCTGTGCCCTGAAACGGACTGGAACACTTGTGCCGGAAAGGAAGGTTATGTTTTTTTGTTGTGATGTTTCTTTCATGACACTAATCTGGGTGAACAATATAATTATTTTGGGTGAGAAAAGCTGGACTTTTTAATTACATTAATCTCATAAACATTTTGCTCATTGGGTTTTTTTATTCGAGGCGCAGCGATGGCTTCT
>JAHPZR010016387.1:0-27307 GCA_019787425.1 Platygyra sinensis | reverse complement strand
TAATTCCATTATATTTTACATATATCTTATTCATATTTAGAATATATCTAAAATATACTTATAACAATATGTCTAAAATATATCCATGTATTTACTAGGGATATTTAAAATACACTACTTTTGGAACCAGAAAATACATCTTAAATATATCCATATGAACATGAACAGTGGGTGTAGGAAAAATAGATCTATATTTTCAAAATATATTAATTAAGATATACCTAAATTATGACTACTCATCTCATGGTTAATGAATATAAAATACATCTAAAAAATATTTATATTCCTCAACTTACCTTAAGGTGTATTTCAAAATATATCTAAAATCTACCCAGAAGTGACTATCTTCATGCAGGTTAAAAATTGAGCCAGTAAGAATAAGACATCAAAAAACGAAAAAAAAAATTTTTTTTATTATATTGTAAAAAACTTGAATAGACTTCAAGAACATTTTTAGACATTAGCTTCATGAAAATTACATCCTACCATGCAAAAGCTATTCTAAAACTTAATTTTGGCATTCTTTTGAACAAAATTTACAAACAATCAAAGTCTTTAAATTTATAAGTTGAATTTTTTTCCATAATCCTGGCCTGAACAATATTTTAATTGAATAAAGAATACATGTAAACGATCTACATGTAGAAGAATGAAAGTTCTCATGGAAAGTAGCATCTAACAAAAGTAATCTACAAAAAGCTGGTAACAATAAGCTCAGCTTATCTCAACTGCCTCCTTCTTCCCATGTAAACTAATGAGGCCAGCAACCTTGCACCGCAGGGCAGTGCGAATGTGAGAAGCACGTGATGTTACATCTTTGTTGGTGGCATAACCTGCAAGAATTTATCAATTTGTTAGGCGGAGTTTTTACGAAGGCCATACAGATTTTTATACAGTATGTTTTTAATGTTAGCTATGCGTGTACATAAGTTAATTGACTTTCCTTTTTTGTAAATCTGGCTTTAATAATAACACATATGCCGTCATAACAATACTATTAAAAAAATATAACACTTGTGCCCAATGAAATCACAATGAAACTTAACTTAGATATATGTTACGTTTTAATAGATATAGACTGCTGTTAAAGAGGTCAGTGGGTAACCAGTAATTTTAGGCATCAGGCTGGTACACCTAATAAATTTACTCTCTGCATACCTACTATGGCATCAATTATGTCACCATCCAGACCCCTCTTGTCATTTTTGCCAGTAAGGTTGCCAGCAGCCATTAGTTCAGATGGACTGTAGAAGCAGCTCAGCAGATATCTGGCTGTAGCTGTTCCAGACTTTTTTCTTTCAGCTTCCTCAAGGTGTGTCTGGTAAAGGAATATTCTTGATCCAGGAACAAGTTCTACCATCTGTAGAAAAATAAAGATATACAGTAAACCAACCAAAATTTTGTATTTCATATGTTCTTACTAGAATGGTCATCCATACTATTGGCAAATTAGTCAATTATTAGCCTGAAGTGTCATAGGTATGGGAAAGGGATTTTGAACTACAATTGCCAGTATATTTCTATATATTTATAGACCAGTACAGTTTATAACATAGCTAGCAGAGCCACGCAATCAAATTCAGTATACGTAAGCGTGCTCCAAATCTCGACAGTGCACGCTGATGGCATGAGCAAATTGCTTTGCCAGAATTTTTTTCGCACGAGCGGCCATTCAGCGCTGGGAAAAATATTTTATTTTGCTACAATAATGGAAAGAGAGACTCGCCCACTAGTCCCAAAGCAAACACAATTTTCTGACTTTTTCTCACGGGCTAGAGTTCTTAAATAAGGCAGAAAAAGAGAAAAACAACAGAAAAGGATACTCGCATCAGCGCCGTCGATTCGCTTCACTGTCCAAGGGTAAAATGCAACAACTTTTGACAGAAAGACACTCTGGTTAAACCAAACAAATTACAAACTGCTGGTCTGTTTCAACCTTAAAGGTAAGCTTATGTTTTTCCGTTTTAAAACTGTCAAATAGAAAACTCGAGCTTTCAACAGAAAAATTGAAATAAAACCAATTGCTATTTTGCTTAATATTTCGCTTACCACGAACAATCGCTTCTGATATCGTTGTCCTTTTTATCGCGTCGGATTTTCAGGATTTAATGCACAGTTCCACCGGCTATGTTATAAAACAGTTGGTTCATGCTTTTAGCTGTGCACTATCGAGTTATGGAGCACTTGAGAAGTTTGGAGAGCACTCAAGAAGCTAGAGTTGCCCTCGGCTATCGCCTCGGGCAACTCTTACGCTTCTTTCGTGCTCTCCAAACTTCCCGCGTGCTCCATAACTCGATAGTGCATGCTAAAGCATGAACCAATTGTTAAGTAAAAGAAGTTTAATAAACCCATTGCAGATAATGTGTAGAGTATTTTAGATAACTATTAAGAAGACTTGCTTCTTGCACTTCTTGCAATTCCCTTCAATGTTCACTTAAGTAACAACACCCTCAAAACAAAATAATCCAAAACTCAATGTCTCTCTTCTATATTGTAGCATGATTAAAAATAAAAGTTACTGTAAGTAGAAATTTGGTCTAAAGTTAAAATCAGCTGCAATTATGATACAGGGTAATGAAGAGATCAAAACTGCTCTATGCATCAGGAATAATGCTGAATAAATGCTGATTAACAAAAAGAGTCTTCTCCTGTCATGACAAAGGTTATTCACACCACATGTTAGCAGCAGTTTATTGATGGAGTCAGGTCTAGAATACTTGTAGGTCTTTTTTTTATTTAAGAATTATTGCATGGGTAACTATGCAATTACAGGCACAAATGCATGCATGCCAAGTAATAATGTGATGTACAAATAAAATGTCTGTAGAAAATAGTGCATTAATAAATAAGCCACCGCTTTATTAAATCAAACACTGTTTGCCTGACACCTTGAGGCCATTTCCTGACTCACTTTGCCAGGCCTTGGAGGTACTTGAGGAACTCCCAAGTTTGCTTGGGCTCCACTATCCCCTAGGTCTGTGCATAAGACCAAGAAAATTATAACTATTATTACTAATAAGGATGTGCAAATGATACCTCAGACGAATTTAAGTAAAAGTTAACCACTATTAGTCAACCAACGTAACAGTAAAAAAGCTTCAAAGCTGGTGAGACGTGCAACTAATCTATATCTTTACACATGGTAGTAGCATATGGTAAAAAAGTATGGTTATTTTTCACGTTTCTGACGATTGTTTCTCTTTCTACTGGCGGGTCTAAAACACAGGTCACGGGTCATTGTTTCACCAATACTAGAACAACCCTAACCCCTTCCTAATGCTAAACTTATAGAGGCCTAAATACTACAATAAGACAACTATTTAGGCCTAAATACTACACTAAGGCAATGTTTAGTAAAGGTTTAGGGTTGTTCCAGTATTGGTGAAACAATGACCCGTGTTTTGTGACCTGTGTTTTAGACCCGCCTTTTTTCTACACTGAGAAGTAGTCCATATTTATTTTAAATCAGTAGAGAAATTTATTACTCAATTTAAAACAAAAGAAAAAAAAATGATAGGTCACTGTACTCGTCTTCGAGAAAATGACGATTTCCCTCTATGGCGAGGTCCAACCGTAATCAAAAGGCCGCCATTTTTTTACTGCTGATCTCGCCTGAAATTATCCACAGCACTGCCAGCACAAAACATTGTCAGCATTTCCGATTAAAGGGACGATTTCTTGAAATTATGTAATTTTAGAAGTCTTCATTAAGAAATCAGTCACAACATATGTGTGGCTTTACAATCGATGGCAAACTAAGCTAAGCTGATAAACCAGTCAAATATGACATTGCCTTCTTCACAACTTTTTTTTTTGAAAACGCGAAAATCTGGGTCGTTCGGACGACGGTAAACAGAGAAAAAAAAGGGGAAGGCCTAACCACTGTAAACGGGTTTACTATTTCACCGGAAGTAAGCCTGTTTTTCAGTCCAAGCGCAAATTTTCGTTTGCTCGTTTGCTCGGAAGTCTCAATAGTGACTGAGAAGACGTTAAATGCAAGTCAAATATAATTTAGGTTGATGTTTTTGAAAGTATTCTAACGCATTGTTAAATTAAAATAATTAGCATTTCGCATTTCTCTCCCGCTTCCCGCCCTCTTACAACTCCCGCTTCCCGCCCTTTCCTCTCCCGCCTCCCGGCCCTTTAATCTCCCGGGCTCCCGCCCCCCTGTCCCCCCCCACAATTCATGATATCATGCTCAACCTCATCCAATAATTGTTTAGAATCGCTTGGCTATTCCAAACAAACATCACATCTTCTCATTTGGTTCAAAAGAAGCTTACTGTAGCAACTCGTTAACAATCAAGGTCTCGGTTAGTGTTATTAGCCTCAGCCTTCGGCTTCGGCTGATAACGCTTACCTCGACCTTGATTATTCCGGATATCACAAAACCTCATCCAATAATTGTTTAGAATCGCTCTGCATTTCTAAAGAAACATCAAATACCATCAAGAAGTTTGAAAGAATCTTTCAGTGGAAATTCTGTGAAAATTTCTGACTGCCGGGCATTTAGTCTATTTATAAGACCTTGCCTGGCTGCCGGGCATTTAGACACAGCGTTAACGAAAATCCGCGCGAGCATGGGAGCACCTGCAAAAATTTTGCGAGCACGAGCTCAGCAAGCGAGCACTTATCTAATTTTTGCGAGCAATTCTAGCAAAGGCCAAATTTTGCCAGCACCTTCAAATTGGATGGGACCATTCAATACCCCTGCTTGTGCTTATGCTTATGTGCTAGTGAAAACCAGTCTTAAGGAATCAATAGAAGATTTCACGGTAGCCGCCGTCATCTTGGTTGTGGGGCAAACACGGCAAAATTTACAGTGAATGTAAGCTTATGGGAAAAATCGTGATTTTGATGCTCGATAACTTGAGGATGGTTGACATTCTACAATTATTTCTTTGAGTTACAAACTTAAAGTACTAGCTAAAAGAGGTAACCGATCAAATTTGAGAAAATTGTAGTCTTACAAAGAAAGCCGCAAATTTAATTTTTTATTTTTCATATCTTGTTTGTGAAATGGAGCCGCCATTCGCGGGAAAATTTAGGAGCATTTGTATGAAAAACTAAAATGACAATTTCTCGCTTCTCAGCAAACCGATGCCCTTCAAATTCAATCGATTAACTCGTTTAGCTAATATCTTTAATTTGCAATTCACTGACATTTCAGAATATCAACCTTCCTCGAGTTATCTAGCATCAAAATCACGATTTTTCCCAACATTCACTGTAAATTTTTCCGTGTTTGCCCCACAACCAAGGCGACGTCGGCTACCGTGAAACCATGCCAGCTTCTATGGGTTAAAAACCAAAAAATTTCCGCAAGTTTTGGCTCAAATTTTAACGATAAATTGCGAAGAGTTAATCTCTGTGTCTCTACCTTGATAGCTAGATGTCATTTTTCTAACATAGGTACTCCAACGAATAGGCCAAAAATACGTGCAGCTTACCTGATTTACTTTGAATAATACAGGGGTAAAAGATGTTGTGAGGGCCGTAGGGGGCAAGAATGCCGTCACTTTTCTTCTGTAATTTGGAAGAAGGGATTATAGAGTACTCCATGTCCTCGATGAACTGAATAAGAACATACTCTGAAATGAATTAACATCACAAAAAGCTTAGTAAAGCCTGTGGTAGCGCGTCCACCCAGTGCAAACCGTCGAGTAAGCATCGTTGATAACTTAAAAAAGTTTAATACAAGCTTATTATAAGCTTATTAAGCTTAAGTTTTCACATGAAGCACCCAGTATTTGAAAAGAACTTACCACTGTCTGCAGGAATAGGTGGTTTTACAGCCCGCTTGTTCATTTTCTTATAAAGATAAAAAGCGTTCTGGTGCAAGAAGTGAACGTTTTTTGAAGAACGAAAAGGTGTACCAGAAAATGGAAGATGTATCCTTCGGGTTTTTCGCGCCTAAAGACGCTGTCCGAACTTGTGAAAGAATTTCGCGCCTTTTTTGTTTGCGTCTGCACTCATCTCCTTTTTTGGACAAAAGAGTCACGTTTTGACAGTTATCTCGCACGGTTACCAAGCCCTTAAAAAATTGTTCGCTCTGTTCGTTCCTCTTTCTTTCCTCTGAAAAACTACAGAAAATGAGTGGATCTTCGAACAGAAGAGGGCCATACTTACATTATTTGGCTTATCCGGCTGCTAAAATCCAAAAAGTTTCGAACTGGAGAAAGCAAGGACCATGCCATGCGTCGCCAACGACTGCACCTCAGCATGTTGGTGTTTCTGAGGTCTCTCGAACAGCGCCGCCAAATGTAAGCGTAAGTGATGTGAACTCTGTCGATGAGCCGGTTGAGTATCCTGCTTCTTTTGGACATACTAACGTGTTACCAGATAACACTGACGAAGATGGTCGGGAGAATTGTGTTGACGAACCTGTTCAAGTCACCGATACTGAAAATGAGGTGCAAATTGATGACTGTTTATTTGATCCTGCACTTTCCTCGCCCTCACTTACTGCAGTTGATGGAGGTGACAGTGAAAAGTTTGCCGATGATGAAGACTTTGAATACGGAGAATCAGACGATGAAATAGATACTACAGGTACAGTGGGTCTCATTTTTTGGTAGTAAATAATCGTTATTTGTCGACGCTTTACTTAATAACCTTATATCTTATGTTCAGTTACATGAAACTGCAGCGGAAATAATATGCGAAAAGCAATAATTTGAGCTCATATAAGCTTGAGCTTACTTTTTGATGCAGAAAACTTCTAAAGAAAACATATTTTGTATGGATTCCGTCGTCCTTGAATAGGCCTTATCACGGTTTTCAACGCCATCTTGACGGGTAGGCAAAGCGGTCAGAAATTACAGTGTGTGTATTGAATCCGATAGCAAATAACTTCTTCCAAAATTTTATTTTTCACAATTTGTGAATCAAAACGTTAAAATACTAGGTAGAAGATTGCATTCACCAAGTTTGAAGGATGTAGCTTCGCTATAAGTCGCTGAAGTTTTTTTAATTTTCCATACATAAATGTCTGTAAATTTTTTTCACGCGAACCGCGCCTACACGTTTGTCTACCCAGCCAAATTTACAGACAAAATTAGAAAAACTAACTGAGCGTCTTCTAGCCAAGCTACATCCTTCAAACTTGGTGAATACAATCAAGTATTAACGTTGCAGTTCTCAAATTGTGTAAAATTCAATTTTGGAAGAAGTTATTTGCTATCGGATTCCCATACAAACACTGTAATTTCTGACCGCTTTGCCTACCCGTCAAGATGGCGTCGAAAACCGTGATAAGGCCTATTATCATATGGCTAGCTCCGTGAGCGGACAAGATGAACCAATTCGCGCGCTGTGATTGGCTACCCGAGCCGGCAAGATGGAGCCATCTTGCCCGCTCGGGACTACCCGCTGCATCCCGAAAGCAAAATTTCACCAAAAGCCATATAATAAATCCTTTATTGACCAAGTTTGTTCGGTCAAGATGGCTGGATATTGGCCTTGTTCTTTTTTTTGCGAGTTTATGGACCTCGACTTCGTCTCGGTCCATAAACACGCCAAAAAAGAACTTGGCCAATGTCCAGCCATCTTGACCTCACACTTGGTCAATAACCCATACTTACTGACTGTGGTTGCAGTGCAGTCAGTGTATGGTGAATTATTATTCAACAAATTGTAACACTATCCAAATGTGGTCATGATGCTCTCGATATCTGTCATCCGTAAGTAACAGATATCCGGCGATATACGTAGTGGGAAGAAAAAGTGAAGTGAAAAAATGTCGACAGAAAGGTTTAAAAATGTAACGAGCTTGGAAATCAGTTTTGTTATCAATTTGTTGAATAATAAAACAATTATCCTGCTCAATCTCGCGGAATATCGTCTGATTTTAGCCGACGAGGCCGTAGGCCTCATCGGCTAAGTATCAGACGATATTCTGCGCGATTTTGCAGGATAATTATTAATTATTTAGCATGAGGATACGAAAGGAGAGTTTTGTTTTAAAGGGGCATTCTCACCAAAATTTAGCATGGTGAGACGAAAATGAAAGGACGAGGTTGCCCTTTGGGCAAGCTGTTACTTGAGGTTGCTAGCCCGAAGGTCTGAGGAGCTAGCCTGAAATTAAATTGTTTATAAAAAAGAGTCAGATTAATTTAATTATGCAAAATACAAGTAATGATATTAAGCATGGATATAAACTAATTCTTTGTAGTATTTTGCTTCTTGAATGTGATTTCTGTTTCAATTTCAACCTCAAATTACACAATGTAACAGAAACAACCAGTTTTTACACCTGACTGGTAACCAGTCGTTTCACCAACGAGTCCGTTCGCCAACGAACAGTCCGCAAACTGACATTCCACGTTGGCGAATCGACTTCATACGTGAACTGGTCGTTGGCGAACTGACTCGTTGGCGAAATGACCGGTATTCCACCTGACCACTAGAAATGGCAGTTACAACTTAAATCAAGATTTTGTGGATGAGAATTCCAGTCATGTGATCTAAATGTTTTTAACGGTTATAACAGTCGAGAGAACTGAGGAGGATTCGAACGATGCGTCCCGCTGTTTATTTATACAACTAGTAGTTTCCATGGGAAAGTGAAGTTTATGTCGAAGATGTTTTTATGTCATTTAGGAAGTATTGTAGAGGGATAGTGTACATGAGCTACTAGATTAGAGTATTTTGCCAAAGGCTAATGCTTAAAAACTCCTGTGTTTTATTAAAACGTACTGAAGGCAACACAATCAACTGTTTACTCATGCGAAAACCTTTCATCGAGTATTTACTGGTGACCGCGACCGCATCAGGTCACGATTAATTTATGACAATAAGATATTTTGTATCTGTTTTCAATTGATGTTCACTGGAATGCTCCTCCGTTAAACTGACGAAACTGCTTGTTAGATGTTTTTAAAAATGCTCCATGAAAACCGTTTTGTTTACGTTAACTTACCGTTCGAACGACTATACTGTTTGTGACATTCTGAAAGCTCATCCGCAGTCATGCTGTTACTCCACGCTGATTGGGTAATGCTAAAGAATGCATCCAATCAGGGTGGAGCAAACAGCGTGACTCCTTGGCACACGAAATCTCAGCTGCGGATGCTGGTCGCTTCGAAAGCTGCATTTCTCGAAAATTATTTGGCGGTTAGCACTTGGATTTTAAATAGATCTTCGATTGAATGCCTCGAGAAGAAGCATCAACCTTTCAGTTTATCTTGTGTTCCATTTAGAAGCCAGGCGATTCCAATTTCTCAGTGAAAATCTGCTTGGTGCTTCCAATTTCTGGGTGAAAGTCTTCGAGCCTTCGATCCATTTTCCAAGCTGAGTGGCTCATAGCCACTTTGATTTAAGCTGCTGTTGTAATATTACATGTTAGCTTTAAGTTTTAACAAACATGTATTACGTACTTTACCAATTAGGAAATCTCGAAGAGAAGGATGATAACAAGCCTATTTATCAGGGCGCTCGCTTGACTGTAGCAGCTAGTATACTGCTGATTATTACGTTTGTGATGACGCATGGATTAACTGGAGCAGCCCTTACCGACTTGCTTGTCCTAGTGGAATTGCACTGTATTTCACCCAATTTGTTCAGGAAGAGTGTTAACCTGTTTCATCAATACTTCAAACACTTGAGATCACCGATAGAGTTCCACTATTATTGCAACCGGAAGAAGTGTAAACTTTATTTGGGACGTTCAAAACCAGACCTTTGCCCTGGATGTCACTCAAGTCTAACTGGAAAGGATGCTGTTTCATACTTTGTGGTGGTACCAGTAGTATACCAGCTCCAAAATTTGTTCAGTGGTATGCATACTAATTACTTACATGTATAATGAAAATATAATTTTGTATGAATTCAATACAGGTACATGTAGCTTTGCCTCTATCCTATGTCTGGGTGGCGATAACTTTGGAAGTTAATGCCAGATAGGTTTAAATTGTACTTAGTGGCTGACTAAGACATCTTCATGAGTAATTGAGGTTACTGTATACCTTTAGGTGTCTCACGTGCAAGCAATGTAGCGTGTCCGGTTTAAACTGTAGCTGCCTAAACCCTCTATATCAAATAAACTAAAGGCTTCTACTGTAGCTTATAGAGTTGGCTATCAAACTATACCAAGAATTTGAAATATAAAACAAGCTGTCGCAATTCTCATATCCAATTTCCATGCTCTGCATGTATGCTTGTATTGTATTGTAACGCCTGGAACCATGGATCCCCCTCCAATTTGGCATTTGCAACAAAGACAGAATGACTTGCATTTTTAGACTCAGGCTTTCCTACAAAAGTCTGAGTAATTCTTAACTTATTGGTCTCCTTGTATATTATTCGAATATGAAAATTTGAAAATGTTATCACTTAACTTTGAGAGAGGTAATTGTGCTTCTTACTGTCACTTTTTTAGATGTGAAATTTAGAGACAGCATCAGAAGCTATCGCTTGACAAGGATGAAGCAGTGCAATGATAACATTGAAGATGTTATGGATGGAGATTTATATAAGAAACACTTTGACAAGGATCACTTCTTTAGAGATACTAAGGAAGAGCAGAAGAACAAAGAATTGCACATTTCACTGCAAATAAACACTGATGGTGTCTCCTTATTTAGATCCTCTGCATTCAGTGTCTGGCCAGTCTACTTTATTGTCAATGAGTTGCATCCAATGCTTAGGTAATAAAATTATTTCTGTGGTCTGATTTTTTTGTCTTAAAAAAAGATTTCCTAGACATTAGGGTAAAATCTTGTGGCAATTCATTTGTGTTTGTTCACTTTTGTACAGTACATCAAACATGATTATACGTCATTTACCAGCTGAGAGATCCATACTGGGGAAAACTGTAAAAAGGCAGTAACTCCTCACGAGAAGGATGCCCTGAACTTTGTTAGACAGTTCAGGAAATCATGCAGCTGTAATCTTTTGAAAAGTTCTGGAAGTCAAGTGCCATTTGGAGAATTTTTAAAACTTCATTTGTACTTATCCATCACAAATTGCACCCAAGGTGATGGGATTTGTATTGTACTAAATTATATTTTCTATACTAATTTTCACTCTTGTGCCGTAGGTTTAAGAGAAAGTATCGCATATTTGCTGGACTTTGGTTTGGCTATGAGAAGCCATTTTTTAAAACATTCATGAAACCATTTGCAGAGTGTCTCAGGGATTTATTCCATTCTGGTAAATATTTTGAATTTTTTTGGGAACATAAGTTATTCATTTCTGGTTATATTATCCCTGACCAGTTTTATATGCCCTTTTCATAAATGGCTGCCAATAATTAGCCTGCGTTGCAAACAAACTAAACCCCGGTTTAGTCCGTCTGCGAATCAGCAACCAAAAGCTTGTTCAGCCCCCCGCATGTTACCGGGTTTTTTTATAATAGGCTCTAATTGGCTCTTGCATATGGCTGATCTTTCGTGCACGGTAATTGGATGAGTGGATCTCGTGGAACCATGGTTACGCTCTCGATGAATACAAGATGCTCAACATGAATACAGCAGCTGTCACGGAATTATCTGAAGAGGCATATTTAAATGTCAAAGTTTTACCGAAATGTTGTTCGAAGTTGCTAATGTAATGGTAAGTTTTATTTTCTTTGCTGCTTTGAACGTTTGGTTAGCATTCACAGCCCCACAGGATTTACATTTTAGGCACTTGTCATGTATGCATGTTTTGGTTTAGAATGAACAATATCCGTGACAATCAGCAGGCATCAAAAGATGAAAGATTTTCCGAAACCAGTAGGGAGATTAACAAAGACATCGTTGCCCCCAAAAACCTTCACAGATTCCTGTTGCTCGGAAAGATTGTCAGATAGTTCGAACTGCTTTTCACTGCTTCAAACGCTAATTACATGACCCCCGCTGTGTTTATGTTGAGTATCTGGTATTCATCGAGAGCGTAACCATGGTTCCACGAGATCCACTCGTCCAATTACGGTGCACGAAAGAACAGCCATATGCAAGAGCCAATTAGAACCTATTCCAAAAATTCCAGGTAACACGCAGGGGCGGAACAAGCTTTTAGTCGCCGATTGGCAGACGGGCTATACCGGGGTTTAGTTTGTCTGCAATGCAGGCTACCAATAACTTATACATTCTTTTGTAGGTATTAAAATTAGCCTGACTAACCTTATTTTTGAGTTGATAATTTAAAAGACTGTTTTCTCACAAACTAGTTTAGTGAGGCTAATTTGAATGCATACAAAGGGTCTAAGTAGGCTCAATTTCTGCCACTTTCTTGAGTCCAGTCTATAGTCCTCCCTGAGAAGGAAGAGCAGGGGAAGAGTGTGGACTCATTTCCGGAACAGCGGCTGGTATATGAGCTTAGTTTTGTGGGGTTCAGATTAATTTTTTCATTTAGTGGTCTTATACTTTGGTCTCGGACATCAAGTTTGTTCATAAGGATAGGTCAGTGAGTTTTCCTTTACTCTGTGCTTCACAGTGGATGTCATTCATCATCAGAAGAAAAGCATTAGACATTGCTTTAAAAGTGGACTGCTTTAGCCATTTAACCGTAATTTTGTAAATATGAACATGGCAATGTTTGTCTAATTGCAGGCACAACTATTATGGTGGGAGAATGCAAGCTAACAGTCAAAGCCCTCCTATTGAATGGAATTTTTGATTCACCTGCAAGATGCTTGTTTCAGGAATTTGTACAGTTTAATGGATTCTATGGTTGCCCCTTTTGTTTGAACCCTGGAAAGACTGTTAAAACAAGTGTGAATGGAAGAACCCATGCTTACCCATTTGATTCTACAGGAAGAACTGGCCATTGCAAAGAACGAACTCACAAAGAAACCGTTGAACATGCACGTGCAGCAGACAGTTTGCTTCTCGAGGGTAAACAAACTTCTGTGTATGGAGTAAAAGGGTCAACTTGGTTTATGTTTGTCCCAAGCTTTGATATTATTAGAGGGGTAGCACTTGATTATATGCACTGCATTTTGTTAGGTGTCATGAAGATGCTTCTTAACCTCTGGTTTGACAAAGCTTACAGGAATGAATCATTTTATGCAGGCAACCTCATCAAAACAGTTGACGAAAGACTCACTGCAATCAGTTCTCCACACTACATCACAAGGACCCCTCGAAGCTTGTCACAACTGAGCCACTTTAAAGCTTCTGAACTGAAGGCCTTTCTGCTATTTTATGGAGTAGCGTGCATGTGGCAAATTCTTCCAGATGAATATTTTCAACATTTTTTGTTGCTTGTTGAGGGAACCTATATATTGCTTCAGGATTCTATTTCATACACAGATTTGGAAAAAGCTGCCAATCTGATGAAGCACTTTTGTATAAATGTTGCCGCTTTATATGGAGAGAGATTTCAAACTTCAAATGTTCACATGCTTTTACATTTGAAACAAAAGGTTAAAGACCTGGGACCTCTTTGGTGCAATTCTTGCTTTTATTTTGAGGATTTTAATGGCGAATTGCGAAATTTGTTTCATGGCACTCAGAAGATAGACATGCAGATAACACTTGCAGTTTGTATTCAACAAAAAATTCCAGAAATGGAATCTTGTTTACACTATGGTTCAAGTGCTTTTGATTTTTATGAGCAACTTAGTGGAAGAAAGACCACCCACTGCAAAGTGCCGATATCACAGGGAATTAACTGTATTGGTGCTTTGCGGTTCTTTGAGGCAACCAGTGGTGAAAAGAATGCCATAGAACAAGTGTTAGGAGGTCCTGTTTCCAAATGTTTCAAATTCTCAAGACTTGACCTAAGGGGCGACATAATACACAGTACTTCCTACAAAAGAGTATCCAAACGGAACTCTTACACAGTACAATTTCATGGCAAGCGAGAAGTAGCCTATGGGCAAGTTAAGTATTTTGCCAAGGTTTTTAAAAGGTGCCAAAACCCTGTTTTCTGTGGCCAGACTTGTGACTGTAAATTACCAGTTTATGTGGCTGTCATTAATCTGCTTGAACTCTCAAATATTCAGCTGGCACATGACGATGTTACTGGAGCCACAGTACCTCACATCATCCCAATCAAGAAGGAAACAAATGGGCTAACTGCAGTGCAAGTTTCAGAAATCGTACAATTGTGTGTTAGAATTTCTTGTCAAAGTGACATTAACTTTGTGTGCCTTTTTCCTAACAGATTTGAAAAATCCTAAATAAATTTTCAGGTGAGCAGGGGCTTCATTAAGGTTTTGTAAGCCCTAAGGGGTCTCCCTTTCGTGAGCAAAATCATCTGGTGTTAGACAGAGTAAAATCTGTAAGTCACTCTTAGGGTGTAAAGGGGTAAGGGAGTTTTTAAGGGCTGGGCACCAGGCCAATTGACTTGCTGTGAACAGAACTTTGCCCAGTTGCTACATCCATATTTTATATTCTACTGTTGCTGTCTCATTGTGTGTCTAACAGTCTTCTAAAAAGTTGAGTTTACTTGTATTTCAAGTCAAAGAAACCACAATTTTGCTGGCTATAAGTATGCATTATTTCCCTTGTATATGGGAACTGCCTTGCATCTTTGTCCATTGATTGCAAAAATTAATGATCTGCATTAAAGCCTACTTGAAACGTGTCAAAATTATGAGCAAGTCAACCTGTAATGATGGCTACTGGAAAAATGACACAGCTTATAACACAATTTCTGTACCACCTAAGAAAAAAGATCAACGGGCAGGTGGAGTTTCATGTGCATAAACTGAGTCTCAAAATGTTGAATGGCCCTCAGAGCCCCAAGCTTGGCCAGGCCCTTTTGGTCTTGTAGATTTTCTGCCCACAGGTCATATCCCAATGCCTACCTGTTAAAAACCTTATTGAAAGCCCCTGTGTGAGGATAAATTACCAAAGTCATATGTAAAAATCATTATCCTGTTTGAACTCTCAAATAGCAGCTAAAAAATGGTCATGATTTTACTTCAACTGCAGTCCCTCTCATTGTATCAGGAAGGAAACAAATGAACTGACTGCAGTGCAAGTGTGAGAAATCAAACAATGTACATAAGCATCTCCTATCGGGAAAAAAACTAATGAACTAACTGCAGTGCAAGTGTGAGAAATCAAACAAAAGTACTGTGCATTAATTAGCATTGCCTATCAGAGTGACATTAATTTTTGTATGCCATTTTCTCCAAAGACATTTTAAAGGATGAATAAATTTTTGTTTAATTTGCTAAGCTGCGAGAGGCTTGTGATGGTCTTCAAATTTACTATGGGGTTATGTATTAGGCCAAATGAAAAAAATACTGAAATTCTGACTGCATTGGTACATGTAGAATGAAGTAGGCTTCACTTTGGTTTGTAAGTCCTATTATTTTATCTCTTTATTACTTTAAGATGCTAGCTCAATTTATTATTGGTAAAAAAAAAATAATAATGGTAACTGAACTGAATGGTGTGCCATTTGGTCTGAAATTATACATGTGATTTAGAAATCAAACAAGCGTGCAGCGCAAGTTCCATTTTGAAATTAAAAGTATGATTTCAGACCAAAATTGCAAGACCTGAAGTTTAATTGCTGCTTTATTAGATCCATTTTGAAATCACAAAATTTAATAGCCTGATTGGTTAGTTATTAAAAAAAAAGGCCTTAAAATATGATTGGTTGTTTTGTTTTACTGTCCCATTCTCATTGGCTGAGAAAAAGATGCAATTTAGAGCAAAAGCTAGTGCAATTCATGAATAAATTGGACCGCTGAGAGCCAATCACATTGCAAGGATAACCAGTAAACAACTGTGAGAGAAGCCATAAAACAGCCATAAAAACCAACATTTCCAAATTCCAATTCGATCCTGGAATGCACGAACATTTCTGAACGAGTTCTTGTGAACTCCTTGGTGCTTTGTGGGTAAACAAATTGCATTTTTGGTTTTTGTTTTTGGGCATTTGCATTTTTTTTACAGGTATAGGCGGCTTATGCCTCCTACTGTTTTGTGTTTAAACTTCTCTCTGAGCCCTTTAGTTCACTAAATTGAATTAAGTATGACTCCAATCAAAATATGATCCCCCCTGTCTGAATCATTGTAAGGCAGTCCTTTATTTAATGAAATAGTTTTTTAACCCTTTAGTGCCCAAGGGGTCTCCCTTTGACGAGTAAAATCGTCTGGCGATGGACAGAGTAAAATCTATAAGTCACTATTGGGTATTAAAGGGTTAAAGGAGATAGTTTTTTAACCCTTTAGTGCCCAAGGGGTCTCCCTTTGACGAGTAAAATCGTCTGGCGATGGACAGAGTAAAATCTATAAGTCACTATTGGGTATTAAAGGGTTAAAGGAGATAGTTTTTTAACCCTTTAGTGCCCAAGGGGTCTCCCTTTGACGAGTAAATCGTCTGGCGATGGACAGAGTAAAATCTATAGATCACTATTGGGTATTAAAGGGTTAAAGGAGATAGTTTTTTAACCCTTTAGTGCCCAAGGGGTCTCCCTTTGATGAGTAAAATCGTCTGGCGTTGGACAGAGTAAAATCTATAAGTCACTATTGGGCATTAAAGGGTTAAATTTTCCACTGCAAAACAGAAAGTAGAAAGTACTGGGTATAGTGTCCCAAGAATGCATGCAGCCCCCAAAGCCTGTCATGCTGTAATTCACGGTTACAGTGGAGATTAATCCAAAATGTATAATATTAATCCATCACGTACAGCAGGACTGTTGTGATCTATTTGACAGACACGTTTGAGATATATCCAAATTGTATCCATCCCACCATACCTGTGGTCATGCATGTATTCCACTCATTTCAGAAATATCCAAAATGTATCCATACCAGCATGTCTGCTCTAATCTATTCCATAGATACATTTCTAGATATATGCAAAATGTATCCATGACAGCATGTCAACTGTGATATATTTTACAGATATATTTAAGATATGTCAGTAATGTATATAGCCCAGAAAGTCCACCATCTGAAATTTTAGAGATACAACAAAGATATATCTAAAGTGTACCTAGTCTGTAAAAGATACATGATAGATATTCTTTGCATACAGACTAGATATATTTTTATGTGTTTGAATTTTGTAAGGGACCGAAAGGATGCCTTATGATTAAGAGGTCGCTGTTTCAAACAAAATTCCTCGCAGCACTGGATAGAGGTTAGTGTGCCAGAACGAGTTTCCATGAATTGCCATAGGAAACCTTAAAGAAATAAAAAAAAGAGGAATTCAAAGGATTAGTATTGCCTCAGGAAATGAGAATAAGGAAATGGCTACTTTTTAACATCAAAATTGTGCCAAATAGTAACATTATTATACCAATTATAACACTCACGTGGCACAACCCTTGTTAGCTTCAGGAACAGATGTACACCTGGAAGAAGTCGATGAAAGTCCTAATGAAGGTGAGCCTATTTATGACACTTCGTACTACATGTGGCGTGGTTAACTGAAAGACAATAACACAAAACACATCTAACAGTGAAAATATCTCATTACTCATGAAGAAAATGTGTCGAAGGAGAAACGTGGAGAATTTGGGAAAGTCCAGGGTGAAGGCACACTGGTGGAAGATGAGTTGAATACCACAAAGGAAAAGTTAGAGAAAGCCACTGAAGAGCTTGAAAATGTGAAAAAAGGTAATCTTTAGATTTTGAATTGAATTTTTACGTTACATTTCAAAAGTGTATACTGCTAAGTGCAATTTTGAAGATACAATAAAAAAATGAAAAGAATTATCCTTGTAAGACTGTTGACTGTTCTGAATGGAAAAACAATTCCAATAAATAAAAAAAATTATCCTTACAAACACTTGACAAGAAGAAGAATTACAAAATTTTTTTTTTTCATTCTGTCATAAGAAATCCAAGGAGAAAAGGAAAAACAGAGAGAGACGCAGAAGAACGTGGCAGATGCACAGAAAGCAATCAACAACTATAGAGAAGTTATAAGCGGTATGAAAGAAGAGCTTGAGCAAGCTAAGCAAGGTAAAGAGAAATTATCATGAAAATCACTGAATTGTGAGAGAATAGAAAGACTGGTGTAATATATCATACTCCTAATATATTTAAATCAATATCAACTTACAGCTCTTGAAGAAGAAATTAGGCAAAGAAGAAAGACTGAATGCCTGAACAATGAACTCAAAATGAAAATGAGCAATGCAGAGCAAAAAGGCAAAGAAGTAAAGGAAAATGGCGAAGAAGGGAACCAAAAAAGAAGTAATGTAGTATTAATTTAAATCGCTATACTTTTACACTCATGGTAGCCAGAAACATTTGGAAGTGGTGCATTCAGAAGTGAAAGTAGCAATTTCGACAAATTAATAAGATTAATTTTTACCTCCTTATTCCAAAAAAAAAAAGAAATAGTAATAAATAATACTAACAAAATTTAGTGCAGCAGATAACATATCTTAGTATATACTAAAAAGTTTGGATAACGTTGAAGATGCGTGCTAATTGTCTCGTCAAACTAGGAATATCCGGTGCTAAAAAAAGGTGTAGCGGTTTGCATTCGTAACAACTTAAGTAATAATGCAATTTAATTGTTTGTGGGGTATATTATATGACCGCTTTAGTATATACAGTGATATAACAATTCACCTTGGTGTCGGTGGCTAGCGGTGGATATTTACCTCGCGGCTGCGTGGCTAGGGAAATGTCCATCGCTAGAAGCTGCACTTTGGCGAATAAATGTTAACTACTTCATATACAAGTACAGCATTTAGTGATAACAAGAAATGTCCGCCTATACATTATTTCCCGATAGGTTTACCGTTTGCAGTAACAGCTACGGACCAAAACCCGCAGAAGAAGAAAGAAAGCAAAAAAAAAAAAGTGGATAAAAATACATGTAACAAATGTAACAAGCGCTCGGGTATGACAGGTCACATTCTCTGTATAAAATGCAGGCAGTGGCAGCACCTCAAATGTGTAGGATTAAATTTAAGCGAAGCAAAGTTAAAAAAAGCGAACTACAAATGTGAAGACTGTAAGTGAGAAGAACAAAAAAAGGAGCAAAATTAGTCAAGGTTTCTGCTTTTGTTATAACAGCAATGAGATATATCTTGATAAGGCGAACTAATGTTAAAAAGGACAATATACTGGAAACACTCATTTCTTAAGTAACAGTTCTATTCCAAGTACACTCGATAATAAAATAATAAAGATAGAAGCTGGTAATAAATGTTTATTATATCTCTATGGTGTGTCTGAATGGGTTCTGGAAAGATTTCCACTAAAGAGGAAAGGCTTAGAATTTATGAATGAGGTCGAAAGCAAAAAGAATCAATTTTAAATTGTTCTTAAGTCGTTAGCACGCTTTCGTACACAATTTAGTGATAGAGAAAGTTTTAAACTTGTATTTGCTTTAAAAGTTAGGGATAAATCACGCAACAGTTTGACAATAAACCAAAAATTAGAATTTTTGCGGTCCGAGCGGGGGAGTAGGGCCGGCTAAATTGACAAATGAGAGCGTGCGTACTTAGAGATATAACAAACATTTTTACACGCGCGATGGAAGCTTAATGTAACACGCAAAGCTATGAAGTATGGATTCACAAAAACCACAGTTCATCAAGTTGAGCTGCACAAAGATCACTTTCTGGCTTCTAAACCCTGATCGAGATAAAAAGTTAGATGGGCTTATGAGCTTTGCACGAAATAGGGGTATAAGGTAACGGTAACAGGAAACAATCTATTGGGGAAGAAAACTCAAACCTAGGAGAATTTTCAGGTAATTCATGTCTGGTAAATCTAAGCCTGCTTTGCGATTTAAAACCTATATTTCAACAATACTTTTCAAATTTAAATTTTGCATTAAACGCTATGCTCTACACTGTACGTTATATTCTTAAATCAATAGTCTACGCTGTAGTAAACGCAATACGTATAGCGTAGACTGTACATGGTGGGATGTAAGAAGGGAAAACATATAAAGTAGAGCGTAGAGCGTAGTGCTTAATCAAGGTTAATACAGAAGTGAAGATTGAAAAATATTATTGAAAGATAAGCGTAGCGCGTAGAGCGTACAGCGTACAGCTTAATGCAGAATTGGAAATAAGAAACTATTTTCAATAATAGTAATCCGTAATCATTAACAAGCACTTAACATTTCCCAAAGCAAAATAATATTTCCTATATCATAATTGTACGCTTAACATGACAACTTCACGCCGCTTTAAGTGTGTACCCCAAATTCTGGGGTAATTGAGCATTCATATATTCACGCTATTGTTCTTACTCATCGCTTATTCATAACGATGTTCTGCCGACAACACCACATGTTTCCGAAGAGCGCAAGCTCTTTGATGTTGGTGAGATATTTTTCTTTTGTTAACAGAGAAGAAATAAAACCCTAGGGACTACGATAATGTCTGCTTGATTGATTTTAAATTCATAGAATGTGTTACCACAGCTGGTGCCACCATTCTTGTCAATTTCAAACTTGAAACAGATATCTTTATTAATTGACGAAGGGAGGTTTTTGTAAATTACCACCGAACGAACAGACACGTCAGTCAATATTTACGCTCTCAGCGAAATTTTGGTTACAAAAATCGTGTTCGAGGGAACAATTTTTTGAAGGCCGTAAAGAGTAAAGGTCGAAAATTCTACATAATGGCCTTTTTAACTTTTCCGAGTCAACATTTCGATCAAGAGAGGGTTTCTTTTTCCAAAACACAGGAGCGCACGCGAATTGAATTTATGACCGCGGAGTATATTTACCTTAGTACAAAGCAGCAGTTACAAAACTTGTTGCGTGTTGCAATTAATGCAACTTTGGTGTTAAACATTTTTATTTGCTGATCTTTTCTTACCCTATTTCGTTTCTCGTTGCCTTTGCTTTAGCATCCCCTGCGTAAAATCTTTTTGACTGAAGTGCACTCACTCGAATCGAAACCGAAAACAAATATATACACGATAAAAAAGCCTCGATTGTTTATCGTAAAATAAAAAACTTAACAAGTTACACGCCACGATTGTCGAAATTTCCACTTACGAGCGGGGCTAAACGTGGATGCATGGAGTAAAATTATAACACGCGCTGAGTTTTTTGGGAAAAATATAAAAAAATACAAAAACTAATAACAAGTTACACGCCGCCGCTGTCGGAATTTCCACTTACGCGCGGGAACGTGGCTACATGAAGGAAAATGATAAAACTCGCTGAGTTTTTATTAAAAAAATACAAATCAAGGAATTTTAACTGAACTTTCTTTATTGAGCAAAGAAAGAAAAAAGTCATCAAATACATATTCTGGGAGGAACAGATAACATGAAACATGACACTGCTGTGAATAAAACTTGCCGGCGGCTTTGAATCGAGCACTCAGTCGGCTTCAAAATAAAGGAATCATCATTAAATCTCTCCTTACAGCTCCTCGAAAGCGTCTGATTAAAAAGTTGTGGTCAAAGGTAAAGTTCAAATCCATTACGTGATCTGGGCATTCACCACGCATCGGAATGTGTTTACGAATAAATTAACTATGGCGGCCGCTCTACGAAAAAATCTAATTTTGGCGTTCCGTGACCAAAACAACTCGTTCAAGATCTCTTTTTAAAGCTCTCGATATGATCTGTATTCAAAAATACACAAGCTTAAGCTTACAAAATTTGAAAATACATTGCGAAGAAGCCAAATCTATAAAATGTCTGCGATGATTACTTCGGATTACTTCATAATCATTCACACATCGCGAACAAAAGGATACGTTCACAAGTCAGTTCGCCCATGGTCCCTTAATTGTAGCATTGTTCCAGTCTTTTGAAGTCTCTTTGAGGTCTCCTTCCAAAATATCTCACCTTTTTCAAACCGAATAAAACCGAAGTTACTCGAGACGCTTTCGGATGCTACAGAAAGCAATGCCCAAAGGAATAAACTGAGCCTTCAAGCTACAACATCCAGAGGTGTAAGCCATTTCAGAAAGACACATTTAAAGCGGCGTGAAGTTGTAATGATCATGACTTAACATTACACTAAGCCATATAATGTTTCATACACCATAATTGTATGCTATACGGTCTACGAATATTCCAGAGAAAAGTACTTGAAAATTCAAAATACTATCGTAGAGTCGTAGACCTCTACGAAAATTTCTACGCCAAATCGAGCTTCATAAAACGTGCTGGGTATATGATGAGAAAGTCGTCTAAAAGGTGGAGAATGCCGGCTATATTTAGTTTGAAGCAAGCTATCCATTCCAGAGCTGAGCTGAAACATACGAATATTTTGCATGAACTGGAGAGTCCCATGGCAAGGTTTCTATCCACGTAAAATTTAACGTGCCAGCAAATCCCAAGCAAATTGTAATCGGAAGGGCTTACCAGAATCAATCAAAGCGTTTTTTATATCAGTTTTAGCTTGCGCACAGCCCCTGCCTGAGTGCTGAACTAATCTAATCGCATCATCGATATTAGCATAATGGACACTAGATGCAATTTTTGGGATATGAGAATTGATGGAGTGCCCTTCTGGAAAAGACAAGTGATGAATTAGGCGGAATTCCCCTGGCAACTTTTTAGGTATTAGGCCTAACAGTGAGATGTGAAATACTGAAAGCGGCCTAGTATCAAATGGACCAACTATTCTCCCTAAGTCAATCTCTTTGTCAAGTTTGGCATCAATGGCCGTAGGATTGGTAATGGCAGATATAAGAATTTTGGATGAAAAATTTTGACGAGGTCCAACATAATCAATGGAAAAGCCAAAAGAAAAGCTGTCCAGAAGATATTGCTTAGAGCGAGCCGGGTATCCCTCGAGATAAAACTGTAATTTATCAAGTTTGATTGGTGTTGATAGTGGATGAGACAGGGCGGGATGCGGCAGGGGATTTGTTAGATGTGAATATTCCCGCCGATTGGGACACATTTTTTGGCGGATTTGATTGCTGTCGGCTGGGAAATGTACACTGGTGCGCTGGATGCCGATTCCCACATTTGAAACATTCGTGCTTGAAGTTGCATCCTGAACACCTCTACCCCGGTGAAATTTCCACCAGAACCCAGTCAGAAAGGGCTGCCTAGAATTTTTGTGGGGCGGTTCCGGGGAAACTGCTGGGGCCGTTCTGTTCATGTGGTACGCCTGCAACCACAATTCCCAATGAATTTGGTCCCAGGGGAAAAGTGATTTTTGTCGTAAAAAGCGGAAATTTTCATCATAGTAACGCCAGTGAGCATTCTTGGCAGCCAGGTCCCACACTGTCTCACTATGTTTCATTAAGGCTGGTGCATTGTTCAGAAACCGCACCGTAAAACTCGCTACAAAGGTTTGAAAAGCTGTGAGCCATTGATCTATTGTTGCTATACGTTTTGGTTTTTACGCTGGCTCCAGACTTATGACCGGCCGATCGATGGATGGCGTCTTGGCTAGCGAAGTAACTCGAATGGTCGTTGAGGCAATGAAAGTTCTTGGATATATCGCTCTTTGTTCCAGCGAAAATGCGTTCGAAACGCGGCAAAGTTAAGTTCGAACTTTTACACGAACTTTCCTGCGAAAGTGCGGGGGAACAAAGAACAAAATTCGCGCATTTTGCTTGCATTACTTTTGCACAATACTGTATAAGTAAATCAGTACCGAATCATGCGGTAAAATAACATTTTTGCAAAAAAATATATGATAACAAACAGTGCTGTCATGCATTCACCAGCTTGTGGATAGTGAACGCGAACTTGGACATTTCAAAGTTCCAGGAATTGCTTCAAATATTCTAAGAAACAAATCGGCTTTAGTCATGGGAATTTGTGCCCTTGCTTTCAAACTCTTCGCCCACGAAAATGTGCCTCTCTACATGAAACAGGATTTTCTCTTCCACATTGATACCACTTTGAATGTCAAAGTTCTTCAGAACCTTACTAACTTACTAATGGATTAAAGCCCCGAGTTATAGCATCAAAATTGTCACTGTTTTGAAATGATCCATTTTCCAAGTTGAGTGGGTGATAGCATCTTTGATTCCTTCCTTTAACCGCAGCGAGAACAAGACAATCAGTGCGCTTTCAGGTGAGTTTTGAATACAGATCGCAAATTTAAAGCAGCTGCCTGGACTTAAGAAAACAAAAATGGCAATGTTAGGTAGGTGATTTTATTGAACGACTGAATAAGCCAAAGGGTTGCTGACTTTTTGTTAACGAACGGTAGACCAAAGCGCTCAAACAGATAGAGAAATTTAGTGAACGGACTGAGAAATTTAGGGCAGGTTGAGATGCAATTGTCGCAAACGGCTGAGAACATTGGATGGAATGTTAGTAAAGCTTGAATGGAAATAAGGAAAGCATACTGTCTCGCTTTACCCAGTAGTACTTTGTAGTAAACTTTGCAGAGGGGAGTTTGGTTTTTGGATCGGTGGGAGAAGGGTACATGCACTTTTCTTGATGGAACAAAATGATGTCGAAAGGTACAATTTGCTGCCTCTGCGGGAATTCTTCTGTGCAATGCCTGCATTCTTATACATTTTGTTGGTAATCCAGCAAACCAACTAACCAACTGTATCTATGTTGTGGATATAAACTTGGCTTATACGATAAAGAAAAGAAAAATCTATACGACTGTTGAGTATTTTGAGATTCTTGCACGTATCTAACACTGCAAGCTGTTTTTTCTTTTCTCGGCAGATAATTTTCATGATCATTGCACGTATCTAACACTATGATCTGTTTTTCATTTCTCGGCAGATTTTGATAATGCCACTGTATCGATGAACAGTAAACAAGTCAGCTTGCAGCATTCAGGCGGTGTAAATATGTTTAATTTTTCCATGTTCCTGCCAAAATTATTGCATTAAGTGGTAAGTATAGTTGCAACAATCGTGTAAAGTTAAACTGTTCAACTTCGTTTAATATGAGGCAATAATTTCTGTGTTTTATTTTCCTGCATAGATCATCATCACGTCTTACACGAGGAAATCCTGAAAAGGCTGGCCACAGTGCAAAAGATTTCGTCAAGTTGTCTGTAGTGTTGTAGGCTACAAGTGAAACCTGAACCGCCTGTCATGGCTGATCTCCCCGATTCAAGACTGGGATATCAGCAGCTGCCCTTTGCAAATACTGGAGTTGACTACTTTGGCCCAATACTCGTGCGCCATGGAAGGAAAACAGAAAAGCGCTACGGTGTGCTTTTTACATGCTTGACTACATGGGTGGTACACCTGGAAATAGCTCGCAAGTTAGGCACTGATTCTTTCTTGATGGCAGTAAGAAGGATGATGGCTAGACGCAGAAGGCCAGCCAATATTTGGTCGGAATAACGGCACTAACTTTGTCAGTACCGAAAAATAACTCCGAGAAGCCCTCAAGTGTCTAGCCAGTGAGCGAACTGGTGATCAGCTGTCCAATGAAAGAGTGCAGTGGCACTTCAATCCCCTGTCTTCGCCGCACTTTGGAGGTGTGTGGGAACGTCTCGTTCGGTCTGCAAAAAGAGCGCTTAAAGCAGTTGTGGGAAAGCAACGTGTCAATGATGAATTTGCTTACATTTGCTCACATTTATGGCTGAAGTGGAGTCATTAATGAACGGTCACCCTCAAAGGGCCTCTTCATATGAGCCCGGTAACGGGGCTGGCTCGGTTACCGGGAAGAATTCTGTGGTGTGTTCATATGGGAAATTTGAGCCTCGTTGAGCGGGATGAATTCAAGAAACGCAACCAAAATGGTGGAACATAAACTTGTATTGTTCGCGACTGTCGTAGCTTTGTGGACTCTTGTAACTTTACTAATAAAGCTAATTTGCATACTTTTAAAGTGGAAATAAATATGCCAATTTGGCTGCTATGTTGTGAGAGTGAAGTTTCGTCCCAGTCAACGGGGCCAGCCCGGCATCTCATATGAACACATCGATATTTTTACAAAGAAGAGTGGCCAGGTGAGATCTCGGAAACTGAGCCAGCCCGGTCGACCGGGCTCATTTGAAGAGGCTCTGACTCTTGTTAGCACTGATTACCGTGACAAAGAAGCTTTAACACCCCATCACTTTCTGCTCAGATGAGGAAATCCTAATTTCCTGCCAGATGTCATCAACGACAAGGACTTGTGCAGCCGAAAGAAGTGGTAGCATGCACAAGTTATGACACAGCACTTCTGGAAACGTTGGCTCCGGGAATACCTACCTTTGTTGACGGAATGCCGGAAGTGGAAGAAGGAAGCTTGTAATGTTTGTGAAGGAGATCTTGTACTTGTCGTCAACGAGAACTCCCCTTGTGGGTGTTGGCCATTAGGTCGTGTGCTAAGAGCGCTCCCTGGGGATGACAGGAGAGTCAGAGCAGCCGAAGTTCATTGTACAAGTTCTTCGTAAAGTTCTTCTCCATGCGACAATAACTGGACTTATGGCATGTCCAGTTTTCCCTCTCATCATCAAAAAATGTATATGTAAGGTCGATAATGACCTCCAGCTGGCTGGACTCTGAGAACCAGTCCACAAAAACACTTCCCGCCAAGATGTCCCGGATGGCCACCCCATTTTGCTCGTACTGGTGGATCCATCCCTCATTTGACATATCGACAGCCTCCTTGCACGTGAATTCCCTTCATCTCGGCAAATGGAAACGTCCGTATCTCAACTTGTGCAAGGCAGACATGAGGCTCATACACTGAAAACAGCAGAGTGACGCTCCAAAGCACCTTGCACACTATATAGGATTCACGTCAACCAATCACAATCCAGCTTGACTGTCACATGGTGGGCATGACTTAAGGGGATAGGGGGTATCCTCTTCTCAGTCCGATCGAGTGAGATTCGACACCAGTCGTTAGAGACTGAAACCCATTTAAGACTCATGTTTAAAAGGGATGCTGTGATCAGGCACTTCACATGCTTGTTTCACAGTGCTGGATAGAGGCATAGAAGAAGAGTCAAGAGGTGAGTTGAACTTGTTGAATAGATAGAAAATTGGATCCTGCCCCACAGTTCTTTTTTCTCACCTACAGCCATGGACAAAGAAAAATGCCATGTATGCAAACAGTAATGGCCCTGCTGTTGCCAACCTCTCCTCGACCTGAGGAAGAAAGACACACCCAAAATTTCTTGCATTCCATCAAGGGACCCTTGAAAGAGGCCTGGGGTCTAGGCAGTGTGTGCGTGACGTGTTGTGGGGCTATCTATGGGATGTACCTTAATGATGAGACAACCGCTTGTCAACCCATCTTCCTGGGGGACCACGAACAGCAAGCCCTGTCCAGAGTGAACATCAAGTCCTTCCTGTCCTGCAGTTAAAAAATTTGGGCGCTAGGTCACCAGGACCGAATTGCAAATGTCCCACATGTAAACCGGGATCAAAACAATAAAAATTGGTGTTAAAAATGCTGCCTTTGAAAACTGCTATAAAGAGGGGAGTGCTTCAGTGGTCTAGAGGTTAAGATGCTGAGTAGTGGCCTCAGAGATCTGGGTTCGATTCCTGGCCAGGGCAATTTTTTTCCCTCTGGATTGCCATTTTAGGATAATGAAA
>JAHPZR010016386.1:15000-23939 GCA_019787425.1 Platygyra sinensis | reverse complement strand
CTCAATAGTAAACTATAGCGTGATTATAACTACAACAGATCACGAACTAATCAACTGTAGATTTGACTTGGCATTTTATTAATATTTAGTTTTGTACTACACAAATTGTGTGCAGCCGACTCATCAGATAAATTGCCAAATGCGAATTTACATGTTACACTTATTTGAAATACACATACAACCATTGGAAATATGATAGCTTCAATAAGTGGATGCTTTACAAAACAATGGAAAGTAGGAGATCATAAATAAACTCCATTATCCCTGCGTGACAAGACAAGCTGTAACATTTCGTGACAAGAGAAGCCATTAAACTTACAAATCATGCGTCCTGACTATTTTGCAATATTATTATGAAAATTTGGTCTTGAAGAATAAGTCTCAGTCTGTGAAGAGGGCAATAACAAATTTATTGCTAATGATTGGTTAATTACTTGGTGTTTCAACATTAAAACTTTTTAAATTTTTTTATATACAGGTTGCTATCACTGGGTCATTTGGTGTCTTCATTACTTTTAGATGTCTTCAAAAGTTTTCCAACTCTTTTATCATTCCTCAGCATTTGGTATGTGCTAACTAAAATTATCAGGAAAAACTACTCTATAAAAGATAGAATAAAGGTATTCACTAAATGAGAAAGACCAATATTTCATCTCCATTAATTAAGAACATAGTTAATAAAGGGGACTGGTTATGAAGCCCGGCAAAATCAAAGGAACAAACAAAGAGGCCAAGATTTATGTTGGAAGGTCCACAACCCTGCACAATCTTTTTTTCACACTCATACACTATGCATGAGTTACGTAACCAGCACATTTCTATTGGTTATTTCCTCGGTACGGAATAAACAACTAATTGTGTTTTGTGCAGGGTCAAGGCCTAAAAACAGAACAATAACATACAACAAAGAACTTTGACGATTTTCGTAACCATTTCCCTCTATTAACTATGTTAAGAACTACTAATTAAGTACTGCTGATCGGAGTGCCTCTTTCCCCATGGGGAATAAGAAAGAAACTATTTTAATTTATTAATAATTTTTCCACCCTTCCAGTCAAACGGACTACTATTTTTAAAGACAAATGAAAAGGCCAATAACTTAAAAGTTTATATTAACAGAAATTTTTAAAGGGACTGTGAACTGTAGTTGACAAATATTGATCAAGCATAATTAATATTGTCATTGAATTGCGTAATGGGTACATGTACATTAGACATTTTCAATGTCATTAAGACAACAAGGATTTATTGATGAATTTACAGCTTACTGAAAAATTTGAATGTAATAGGCAAGCTAAATTCTAACTACAGACATACAGTAGCCACATTTAACTGAATGATTTAAATATTTAGTGCCATTTATTAATTTCACAGGCTATGAAAACAGTGTTAAAAAATCAAGCATTGTGAAAAGTTGAAACGAATATCAGTCTTTTTTCCTCCCTTCTCCTATTTTCCTTTTCTTGCCCTATTATTTTATTTTTTTCTTTCATTGCTTCCAAGGGGAGATTTTGAGGCCTTTTGCAGTTGTTAAATGTGGCTATTTTAGTGAAATGTCTCTGGCACAGCCTACATAAATTCGCTCACTCATATGATGCCATTTTTTTGTTTATTTCACAGGCTATGACATTTATGGGCTTCTCCCTGACTTGTGGCTTTTTCTGTGCTATAATCATATTTTGGAATGCAGAAGAGTTGTCTGATGCTGGAACGAAAACAATTAGGATTATTACAGATAGAAACAATGAAAATTATCGTGCAGTCAATGTGCCGTTTCCTTATGATAGCAAATACAAAGAAGAGCATGCCTTAATTGGTGCAATCTTTGCATTCACTGTGGTGGAACTCATACTATCAATGTGGTCAGCAGCACTGTGTCTTATTAATGATCGGCAGGTTCTACTCACTAATGTAAGTTATAAATCAAAATGTTAAGTTATCTTTTAATAATTTATTATGTATTTTTTCAAGAATACTGAGCACAGTGTACCATGTCTCCACTAAGCATCTGGCGACCATGAGATTCATATTATTTTAAGACCTGACTCATCTTCATCCTGATAGGAATATATATATATATATATATATATATATATATATATATATATATATATATATATAGTATATATATTATATATATATATATATATATAATATATATATATATATATATATATATATTTTTTTTTTTTTTGAGAAGTGAGGAAAACTGGAGTCACTCATCCCTGTTTGCAAAAACTGTCATTTTTTTTTTTTTGCTCAACATCGAGAATGTAGAACTCTGGCTGGTTGAAAAACCTGCGACTTACAGACTTCTGTTCTAATCTGGTTCCTTGTGTCAATTGAAAAATTAGCACTCTAGGTATTGTTATTAAAAAAACAAATTGGTTACACTCAGAGGACTTGACCCAACTCTTAGTTCAGACACAGTCACCTTTAAGTCAATCTGTCTGCCTGTCTGTCTGTCTGTCTGTCTGGCCAGCTAATGGCCCATACATGTGCCATTCAGGCAAGCAGGCAGTCAGTCAGGCAGCCAGCCAGCCAGCCAGCCAGTGATTCAGTCAGTCAGTCAGTCAGTCAGTCCGTCGGTCCGTCGGTCCGTCGGTCCGTCCGTCAGTCAGTCCGTCAGTCTGTCAGTCAGTCAGTCAGTCAGTCAGTCAGTCAGTCAGTCAGTCAGCCGGTTGGTCAATCAGGAAGTCAGTCAGTCGGTCAGTTAGTCAGTCAGTCGGTCGGTCTGTCAGTAAGTTGGTCAGTCAGTCAGTTAGTAAGTCAGCTGGTCAGTCAGTAAGTTGGTTAGTCAGTCAGTCAGTCAGTCAGTCAGTCAGTTAGACAGTTTGACTGTACTGATCATAATGTTTTTTTTCCTATAGTACGAACTTCCGTTAATGTCGCCAGATGGTCAAGGGCAAGGTGGTGGTGCAGCCATACTAAGTGCATAGACATGATGCATGCAATATGCCAGTAAATATGTCATGTAATATTTCTTTGTGTGTTCAATAATTAAGAAATAGAAAACATGTACCGTGTTTGTATCGAGTTATACAAACACGAGTGGAAGTTTGGGAGAACGAGAAATGCTGTGGGAACCCGAGCCGCAGGCGAGTGTTTCCACAGCTTTTTCGAGTTCTCCCAAACTTTCACGAGTGTTTGTATAACTCGATACAAACACGATGTACATGTTTTCTATTTCTTTTAGAAAACACCACGACGAGAAAAAGGAAAACAACTTGTTAACTTTGATTATCGAAATGTAAATTCTCTTTGCTCGCGCCATCACTACGTCAACAAGCGCGCGCTAGTTTTGTGTCTCCATCGAGTTATACAAACACGATTTTCAACCAATCAGCGCGCGTGCTTTCTTAGGACTGTTTTCTAATCACCCACACAGGACGTTTGACGTTCCACTAGAAAAATATCTTTATGTTAATGACTGAAAAATAATACTGTGAAAAGCATGGATGTAAGGGCTCAAGGGGGTCTGCAGCCCTCCAGTTTTTGAAATATAAATTTTTCAGGCAAAACGCTGACTATTCAGGCAAAAGTACGTTGGAGAGAACATTCTAAAAGGTAGTCAAAGCCAGGCTTGTGCATGTAGGTTACTTACTCTTACATTTGGCTTGTCAAAACAGAGTTAAGATCGAATGATATAAGGATCCAATTATTTTGTGTTGGAATATCCATATGTCATTTAAATGTGTAATCGTGGAAATTCACGAGATGGATAATATCTTCATCAAGAAAACAATGACAGGATCAAAGCAAGCGAAGACCAACATGAACTGAAGACTTTTTGCAGTGGATCTGAAAAGAGTCGTTTTTAATGGCTCCACTAAGAGCCATTTTAAAACTTTTTCATACAAGGAAGAATTAACCAGTTCTTTTTTAAGTTTCTGAATTTACTAAGCTGTCAATCAAAATAGACAGGGTTTTTGAGGTTTCAAGTAACTATTTTAGGAATCGTAACAGATTTATTGGAATGTGAGAATTATGAACGTTTTTGTTTTTACTGCGACTTGAGTACGTTTTAACAACACTTGCGCTTTCGGGCATGTGTGTTTCTTTCAGGCAATAAGGTCACAGAATAGGGAAAAGTCTTGAGACTTCAATCATCATTTTGCTGACAAATGGTCTTTGTCTTTGTCTTTTTCTTTGTGTTCAATACAAATTCGAGTTTTCTATTTTGTATTGGGAAAAAAAACAAAATTGAGCGTTCAACAGCCATGCGACATGTGACATCCGACATGCGATACGCGACATGCGACACGTGACATGTGACATATGACTTGGGGTACTTTGAGTGATATATTAAAATTTAGGATCACATTATACAATCATGTAATCTATGTACTTTATCTGTAACTTAGGTTGACCGTTCGCTTTCAATTATCCTCTCCATGCCAGGTGGCTCGATAATCTTTTTCTGTCAATGATTTTGTACAGAAACAAATGGCTCGCCCCGTTTTTCTTTTTCTAATGTTGTAATGACATTTGTAGAAGTTATTTGTCATGTACATGAACATGTTTGGGTTTAAATGTTATCGTTTTGTTTTTGATGTCTTTTACTAACATCAGTTAAACCTATCAGGTTACCATGAGTAGATACCTTTTTCTGTCTATGTCTTGTTTTATCTCAGCGTGTTTAGAGCCAGCTAAGGTATAGGGATATACAACATGTACTTGTTCTCTATTGTGGCGATGAATGGAGCTTAAAATTATGTTATTCTGCTAAGTTATTTTGACAAGAAGTAGACTGTCATAACCGATCATTAGTTCTCACTTCAGAAGACGTTTTATCACTTTTAAATCAAGATGACATTGCATCTCAAAATTTAATTGTTACAGTACTGTACTGTTGTTCTTATATTTTTATTTTATTTATGTATTTTTCTTTGTATTTTGTTTTTATGCAAAGCAACTATTCAACCGGAATGCTGTAAAAAAGATAAATATTAAGTACAATAACTCGTGTAGAATTCACAGCTGGCTAGGAACATTAGTTCAGGTTTCAAAACATCGGTCATGATGTCCATCAAATATTTTCGCTCGCGCGCGATTGGTCTAAATACGTCACGTGACCGAATATTCCCCAGCTGAAACTGGGGAATATCCGTGATTAGTATATACTAAAACAGTGGATAGCGTTAAAAGTGCGCGCTGATTGGCTAGTGAAACTCCGAATATCCTGTGCTATTTACCTCCGAGCAACTCGAGCAAAAATGGCGTCCCAGTTTGCATCCGTAACAAGTGAGGAAATCATCCAAATTAATTTTTTGGGGCGTATATTATCTCACTGTTTTAGTATATACTAAAACAACTATTCACCTCGGTGTCGGCGGCTAGCGGTGGTTATTTACCTCGCCGCTTCGCGGCTCGGTAAATATCCATCGCTAGCCACCTCCACTTCGGTGAATAGTTGTTAAATATTCCCCAAATTTCAAAACAGCGCGCATTGCGAAAAAGATTTGAAGGATAACAAACACAATAATCTCCATTCGGCACGAAAATATGCTCGGATATTTGTCCTCGGACATAATCTGTTCCCCGAAGCTCGCATTTTTTCTCGAGCTACGCTCCCGGAAAACTGTTCGCTTCTCGGAACAGATAATGTTCGCGGACAAATATTCGAGCATGTTTTCTCTTCGAATGGAGGCTGTTGTTTATTTATACGGATAGTTTGTAGAAAACATTGCTTCTGACGACAATAAACTTATCGCGTATTGAGAGAGACGAAGAGTCTCCTGTTTACAGGCGCGGGGGCCTCATGGTTAGTGCGCTCGTCTCCGTATCGAGTAGTCTTGGTTCGTGTTATGTTCTTGGGTAAGACACTTTACTCTCACAGTACAGTGCTTCTCTCAACCCAGGTGTATAAATGGATACCGACAATTTTACGCTGGGGGTAACCCTTTGACGGACTAGCAACCCATCCAGGGACTCCTAGTCGCTACATGCTACAGAACCCGGCGGGATAAGTCGCGGTCTGATGGGCCACGTGGCTCGTATGCAAACTTACCTACCCAGACTTACCCTACCCTACCCTTAATGCAGAATGGTTTTTGTCCTTATTCTCTGGCAAGTGCTAATATTTTAATACAATGGACATCGTTGAGGCCCCAACAGGTTTGGCAGGATGAAAAATGCGATTAAAAATGAAGGCGGGATACGGGATAACGGGACTAAATCGCGGTTTACGGGAGTTTCTCATTTGGATTGAAGGGATGCGGGATAGTTTAGAAATTGACGGCAGGATGCAGAATGAAAAACAAGTTACGGACGTTTCGCCGAGAACTGCGATTCTGAAGAGCCGGGATCTGAATCTGAATCTGAATCTGATAGTTGTAAAGGAATTTGAATGGAAAGTCAACGCTATGCTTTTAAAGCAAGATTTCATAGGGAAAAAGCGTTCTGTAGCGCGTGAGTTTTAAAACATTTCATGTCAGCCCATGACCATTTCTATTTGTACACTATCCCAGCCGAAATAATTGAATCTGCTGCTGGATTTTCTATCAAAATCGAAAATCTTATAGAAAATACCACCAACCTCACGGAAAAAGCAGCCCCTTACAGAGTGTCCCTCCCAAACTGTCAAGGAAAATTCTTTGATCCGACCATGCCATTCATCTCTAAACCGCACTCAAGAGTTGTCCTACTCCAATCCGGCCTAAAGTTAAAGTTTAAGGACGCTATATTGTTTGTGAAACGATGGAAGATTACAAAGAAGGATGTTTAATGGTGTGGGCAAACTATATGTCTCCTTGCAACTCTATTGTTGGGCTACACTTTAAGGGTACTTGTGACGTCATATCAATTACCATGGCAACGCACAAGGTCCACAAAAGCGTCCTCTAAATTTCAGTTTTTGTAAATTATCTGAGAAACAAATTCGGTGACCTACCATTTTTATTTCTTTGTTGGAAAGTTCCCTAAATTCTTTAATTTTTCAGACAGTATGGAAAAAATTTATCTAGTAGAATTAAATATATTTATATTGTTGGGGACTGGAAGCTAGTCTGCCGTATTCGTTTGAACGGGTGTGGTGCGTCAGCGGCGGACAGATTGCAAATATCAAACATTAGGATGACGCTGGAACTATACTCAAGTTGACACGGATTCTACGCTGCCATCTGATCCTGAACTGCAAATGTCCTTATGACCATTGACAAACTATCAAGGTCCCACAAGCGACTGCGAGATGAGCTGTGTTGGCGCCAGATTTCCTCTCTTTTCTTAAGTGGCAAATAGGCCATGTTCGACTGATATCAATATTCTAACATATATCTAGCTCCGTGGCTTTCAGGACAAACTTCCATATTTGGTGTTGTTTTCTGTGTGCCCAAGTCTCTCTTGGATATTGAGAGACAAAAGAAAATTTAAACAATTACAAATTTGACACGAAAGCCTCGGAACCATGTTAGAATATTGATACGCCTAACTGCAATAACGTTGTCACAGAATAAAGCAAAAAGCCAAATAGGAATTAATTAAGGAAATTTAAATTTCCATTGTTCTCAGATACTGTACATGAATGAAAAAATAATGTAAATGAATGACATGAATAAAAAAAATGTATTTTTCATTCATATACAGTATCTAAGAACAATGGAAATTTAAATTTCCCCAATTAATTCCTTTTTGGCTTTTTGCTTTTTGCTTTTTTCTGTGACAACGTTATTGCAGTTAGGCGTATATCAAACAATTAATTAATTGTAATTAGGTAATTAGGTAATTAATTAATTAATTAATTAATTGCAATTAGGCGTATATCAAACATAGCCTATAGGCCCTTTGCACGACCCGGTCACATGGTACAAAATTACATATACTGGTGAGCAAATTGCACATTAGGACTTTCAAAACAATGCACCTGCCTTTGTTTTGTAAATCCCACTGCGCAACTTGCTCACCAGTATATTTAATTTTTTATCATGTGACCGGGTCGTGCAAAGGGCCTATAGTCGACTGAAAATTAGTTGTTATTGTTGAAACATTAGACATAACTTTTAATAACGTTTACCTACCATGTAAACATACCGACTCTTATTTAATTTAGTTGCGAATAAACGCAAACAGATATCTCCGAACAACTGAACGAGTTTCTTGTCATCTCATTGTTTTTTTATATTAGCTTGCCACAAGGTCTCTGCCTGATCAAATGACAGAGGTTTTTTTCGTCCTGTTCTGTTTGAATAACAATCACTGAGTTTAGTTGAATTGAACGACAATCTTCATTGCGTCCTAATGCAGCCTTTCCGCAGAACGACCGAGAAGAAAATATGGGAGGCCTGCCATTTAACTTGAAGAACGTTAAAAAAGACCTCATAGCGGTGACAATGTTTTAAAAGCATCTACATTTGATCAGGTAGGCAGTCGTGATATTTAGTGTTGTGTGGTTTTGAAAACGTGACAAGATGCTTCATTGCTGAAGATTACGCACAACTCTCTGTTAACTATAAGTGTCCGTATACAGCTAGCTTGATACGTATAGGGCTGATGTTTGAGTCCTCAAATTAAGAAACATCATTTCCATGTAAATTTCATAATTAATTCATCTTCTGTAGGAGACTTATTTTGATCTCAGTCAGTCCGAGATTTGTTATAGAAGAGATTTATCACCCATGCAGCTCTGTTTCTAGATGTGACCAACGTGTGTTTAATAGTTGATGACACATAAGGTAAAACAAAGTTTAAAGCTCTGAATGCTCCGTGCACATTCTGCAGATGCCTCACGGCAGTCCAACAATTGCATCGATTGAAGTGTAAAATGCTATTGGAACAAAATAGTCACGTGGGGGTAGTGTAATTACATCTGACTGATTTGGAATACTCTAAAGATTGTGATTAATAATTGCAAGTGATGTATATATGTCAGTCGGGGACGCAATGAATTCTAACAACATTTAACTCGACCAAAAATTCTCAGTCTCATAGAAAGCGGAAAACTT
>JAHPZR010016386.1:0-10000 GCA_019787425.1 Platygyra sinensis | reverse complement strand
AAAAGCTTGACTCTAATTTGCATATACGGCGACTGTAACGCGATTCTTCTGTTTACACCTCGGAAAAAAATCTCAACTTCCGTTCTGCTTTCGAGATACATTTGCTCGAAGAGTCCTCGTATATCAAGACAAATGGTTTCAGTATCAAACTAGAACAACAGAGTGGTTTGATACTTTTTTTTTTCCAGAATGTACTTTGTGAGAGTATTATGTAAAGAATATCATGTGATAGAATGAGTTAGACAGAATGTGTTGGTTTAGTTAATTAAAATTTATGATACCATGCCTAAGTTACTTGAACAGTATGAGTGATATAGTTTACAAAAAATATAAAATTTTAGTTCATACAATAAATAAAAGATTCCTTATACGCAGTGAAATTTAATAAGAATTTTATATCCTTCAGGGATAAAATAGAAGCGGGGGCAGATTTATTGAGAACTATCACTAGTTTAAAAACAGATAATTGCAATGTATTTACATTTTTTTAACAAAATACTCTCTTCAAAATCTCAGCCGCGGGTTTATTCTTAAAATAATCCTAAAATTCCTAAGAAATATATTTTTATAACAAATAGAGGGTATAATGTTTTGTTAAGAAATCGGAGCGGTGAAACAAGAATCTTATTTGCCGTTTTGTTTTCAGCTCCACTTGCATCCATTGTCGAGTTGCCTGCTGAATCGTGCGCTGAAATCAAGGCGAGTGAAAGAGAAGATGCAGTCAGCGGTAATTACTGGTTCAGTTCAATAAAACCCGGCGAGGTAGTCTTGGCTCCTTGTAACATGACTACAGAAGGTAAATACACGTTCTTTTGACAAACTTACCCTTCCCGCTCCCAAACACCTCGATTTCCTAATAGTTTCTATCATAGGCGTACGGGCATTTTTTGCCGGGGAGAGGGGTGGGGAGCGGTGAACCATTTGCTCTAAAAATTCTTACAAGTTGCCCAAATTTTTACGAAACAGTCGAGGTCATACGATGCACTAACAATGGCCTACATGTGAAGTGAAAATATTCTTAATAATAATAGAAATAAAACATATCTATGCAGGATAACCATTTCAGTTATAAAAACTGCTATCAACATGGGTCCTGCGTAAAATAAAAAAGCCAACATCAAACAACAGATTCTTACATATGAATCTATCATATGAGCTCAAAAAACGCTTTAAAACGTAAAAGAAGTAATAGCTGTATGTCTCTTCAATTTCGACGGGCGAAGATATCAATGATACAATCCATTCCAGTCATTGTTGACTCAGTACAGAGTTGGCATATGCTCTTTCACTGTTATAAGTGCGACAATTTTACTGCATTTAATATCCATATTGGTAATTGTTTCATCACCGCCGGTACGTGAAATTTAGTTGCGAATGATTTGGCGCACGAGAACTAGTAAATTTAAATTTTTGCCTATATGCTTGGTACTTGCATGAGCGTTTTGGTACTCAGTAAAATCTTCTTTTTTAAATTCCCGAGCATTTAATGCAATGGCGATAGGCCCGCTTTCGTTTCTGTGGCGCTGGATTTGACATGTCTAATATGGTACAAGGAGAGTTCTACAAGAAAACGCATGCAAGATGCGTATAAAGATCATGTCAAATATCTCGGGATTTAAATTGATAAAAATTTGTCTTGGAAACACCACATTGACCATATAATCATTTAAGCAAGCACAACCGTAGGTTTAATCGCAAAATTACGACACTTTCTGCCAACGCACACCCTCCTAAATATATACCAAGCTCTTATAGCTCTTTACTTAACATACAGTCTGACAGTATGGGGTCAGACTTGTAAATCTTACCTTAATAATCTTAATAATTAACATTTATATCGCGCAAATTCCATGGGAATATGATCAAATGCGCGTAACAAACAAATATGATAATTAAACATATCAAGTTAAGAATCCCAACTGGTGGGAGGCTTACCAGTTGGCTATTTACAAGGCATGGAGAAGTTGAATTCGTGACCATCGAAGACAAATCCATGTAGTGGCAGGGAGAAGGACTTGAACCCGGGATCTCCGGATTACAAGTCCGGCGCCCTACCACTAGGCCACGCTCGCCTACCTTGACAAGCTCCTAAAGCTGCAGAAACGAACTCTTCGCTTTATCTATTTCTCTGATCATAATGAGCGTGCAATTCGTTTATTTGTTGACGCTCATATCTTACCGCTAAAATTTGTTTATTATGAATCTATAGCTACTTTGGTGTTTGACGTTCGAAATAGAACAGCTCCATCCAATAGAATAGCTTCATCCAATCCATCCTTCGGCCGAATTAACTATCACCTCATAGAAATCGAGGGCGAATAATCTAATTGTTTTAGTAGAATTCTAACTGAAATTAACACAAACAACGGTGTCCAAGGATTTTCCCACGCATTATTGAACTTTACCCTTAATCAAAGTTGCACGTATCGAACTGTCTTTGGCAAATTTTGCAGTTGTTTACACGCGTGCCCGCTTTTTCAGTATTTTCAAGTTTTTAAAATCAATAAACCGTAAATGTGCTTCTTTTAGTCTTTTCAGGAATTTAATTACCCATTTACAGCTAAGATTCCTTCCAAAACTTCGGAAAAACGATAAAAACATCGCATTTCGTGGACGACCGGCAGCCACTATACCCTAATGGCTGATAGTATACGAGTAGCTCAGCCAATCGGATTGCAGCATTTGCATTAATATACAAGTAGAATTCTACTAATTCAAGATACATCTAATGTTTATTCTTATAATACACGTTCTTCTTCCTCTACTAACTTCCGTATACCAAACCTTCTAGGCTATATCTATTCAAGCCAATTCCTTTTCTCGAATAGGAGTAAAAGTGTGGAATGCAACACCTCAAGCATTAAATTTTATTCAACGTATTAGGTTCACGAGACTCTTATATTGATTTATCTGAGATAATACAAAATGTAAAGTTCCGGTAATACTTCTCCTGATCTGTCCTGACTATTTTCATTAACAGTAGCTGTGCCCTTAATATTTCAAATTAGATCAATGTAACGGTTTTTCTTGTTGTTATTCAATACTGTCTCTTTCGTTCTACTTTATTTGTCAATTTCTGTTTTAAAATATTTTTGTAATTGGGCTATTAAGGCATGGCCCGCCTAATTAATTTACAGCACCAGCTAGTGCAGTGCAGAACAGTATACTGCTCCCCCCCGCAAAGAAAAAAATAGAAATAAGTATATCAACTTATGATCCAATCCCTTGCTCAGAGCCTCCGTTACCCTTGTCCAGCGGAACAGGAAAAGGTAACGAGGGCTCTGGGATTAAGATTGCTTATGATCCCCTTTTGCTAATGACCAGAAGCTCGTCACGTGCTGGGCAACCGCTGTCTCGTATGAATTTAACTGGCTTTAGAATGCCGACTTAAGGTAAAAGTAGAAAATATCTATCTATTCAAGAAAAAGCTTGAAAACGTCTTTAAAAACTGGCTTTGCCCAAATATCTCTTGCTGCCCAAAAGATCTGAGTTGCCCAAACTTTTTTTTTTTGGGGAGGAGGAGGTGGGGGCTGCAGTCCCCCAGGTTCGTACGCCTATGGTTTCTATCATGAGCAGGCTTGCATTGTACTAAGTACTTCATATTCCTTTTCTCCTTCTTTCAGGAATGGTCTGTCTTGCATGATAATCAATGTCTCTTTTACTGACCCTCTTTCTGGACCCTCTTTTTCGTTTTTTTTTATGTATCATGTAGTATTTTATCTAGTCTGTGTTTAACTTCCGCGGCCACAAACCACCCCGCCCGCCCCTCTTCCTCCCCTCCCCACCCTCCCCCACCTCCATTGAGGTGTTGTTAGAACGTTGTGATGATGCATGATGACGATAACTTTGCAAAAATTGCAATTAAAAAAATATATTGCGATAGGTGCGACATCGTGTGGTAAATCAAACAGATTTAGTTCCTGCTCCACTGTAGCGGACTGTTCTTGTTCGCGTCTCCTGCTTGAATTTTTCCCACGGTTTCAAAGTTAAGTTGTTCTTCAAAGAAGAATTATTTTAAGCACCAGAAAGAACGAGGCTTCAACTAAGCTCAGTCTCATCGTGCGATATCCAACTAGGTAGTTTAATTTTCTTGTTTGGTGTGAAGTAAATTCACAATTAGGAATACCAGTAACCATTTTGAAAGTGAAGAGTGATCATCGCAGTAAATTCATATTTGTACTGCGGTTGTAGATGAAAGTGAAGAGTGATCATCGCAGTAAATTTTCCAATGTAAGCAATTGGAAAGAAGAAGCCTGAAAAAAATCAGGGTTTCAACGGGATTCGAACCCGTGACCTGCGCGATACCGGTGCGATGCTCTACCAACTGAGCTATGAAGCCACACATTGGGAGCGAGGTCAATTTGTTGAGTTCATATTTTCCCGTGCAGTGAAACAAAGCATTATGACAAGTGAATTCCTGTCTTCCTTTCGTTTTATTGTATTTTAGGATTGATCAACAGCAGATTCACGTGACTCGCCTAATAAATCCTCTCAGTGATCGTTATTCTCTCTTTTTTAGATGCTGAAGAGTGCAATGCTTCTGTGCCTGTCTGTGACGTCAATGCCAAGTGTATTAACACCATTGGTTCATTTATTTGTGCCTGTAAAACTGGTTTCTCTGGGGATGGATTCACTTGTTCTGGTAAAAACACTTTTTCCTTATTGTCTTGAATAATGACTTGCACAATAATTGAGAATCTCAGCTATCGTTTCTTTTCTGGCTATATCTAAATTAAGAGTATATTTTTTGAGACTAGTAAAACCTTTTCATGTGGAAAAAATTGCATCCGGTCTCAATCTAAAACTGAGGTAAAACGAAATAGAGGTATACTTCACAATTACACCCTTCGCTTTCACGGGCCACGGGTCAATTGCCCTTTCGGCGCTTAGTATCATACAACTAGTCGGACACAAAAGGCAATAATTAATAAGTTAGCAAATGCAAGTTAAAACGAAAGAAAAACAGGCGAATTTCGCTACTCGAGGACTATTACTAATAGTCCTCTAGTATAACGTAGCCAATTAAAATGGGCGATACTAACCTTCCTTAACACATATACATATATACACTGTGTGCAAGCTGTAATCAGGAGTTGACATTGGTTTGAAATTTATGCAATGTGTATGTCGCTGACTCTTTTTGCAGAGGGAATCTTGCCGATATACCTCTCTAGGGGTGTAAAGACTAAACAACAAATGACTCCTCCGGAATCTTAGCTTTTATAAATGCATAGGGCTAAGTAGTTTATCTATCTCGAATATTTGTCATCCACCGTCATTACTTTTTGCAGATATAGATGAGTGCGCCAGTGGTGCTAACGGCTGCATCAGCGGTAGAGCTACGTGTTCAAATACAGCTGGATCGTACAACTGTATCTGTAACCATGGTTACACGGGAGATGGAAAAACCAGTTGTTTATCCCAAGGTAAGTACTGCTACTTGTAGTGAACAGTATTGGCTAAGGGGGGTCAGAGCTACCTTTAATTTTGGAATTTTTTATGTCCTCATTGATTATTCAAGCAGTAAAATTATTCTTGGATTACTCGCAATTTGTGTTAAATCTAAACTCGATCTTTGCTGAGATAGGCTTAGACATGAGTAGGCTCCAAGAGTCTCGAGACTCAACAGGAAGCCCTAAAATCCCAGAGTTTAATTATTCGTAACAACATGAACTACATTTCACATTAATGGACAGATTTGTTTTTGCTAGAATGTCAGAGCTATCAAAACTTGACAAATGGAGATAGGAAAACAACATCCGGTGCTGGACTGGTAACTTGTGATAGCTCACTCGGTCCGAGTTGGTTTCGTTTCCAAGGAAACGCAGGAACAAAAATGGCTACCACCTGCGTGCCCGTTCACCGCTGTGGGACCGATGCCCCCGGCTGGTTAAACGGTGCTCATCCTACAGTTGCTGAGGGTCAAGTCACAAGACAGGTCTGCTTTAACTGGAGTTCAAACTGCTGTACTTGGTCCATCAACATCCAAGTGCAAAGCTGCGGCGATTTCTTCATTTATTACATAAGTGGAACACCTCAAGAGCACCCATGTCATCTGCGCTACTGTGGCGCTGACTGAAAAATGGGCCGCCTGAAATTAAATCCAGTGATAGATTGCAAGCAAAAATCCTGTACCGTATTACTTAAATGTTCATTTTGCGAAATATATGTTCCGTGAAGTGCATCTTAACAACTATATTCTTAATTTTCATGTTGCTAACGTTTTCAGGTTCTATTAGAATAATTTTGGCATATACGCTACTCTTGTAACTACAGTTTCATTGTTCCCGACTTGATAAAGATGATTTCATAATAATAGAAAAAATAGAAATAACAATAACAATAACGATAACGATAACGATAACGGTAACGATAACGATAACGGTAACGATAACGGTAACAATAATCATAACAATGATAATAATATTAATTAATAATGAATAATTTCCGAGTTCCCTTTTGCCTTGGTTTTAGAATGGGTCTTCGTGCAGAACCTTCCATATGGATATATGCTTTTTGTTCATTTCCAACGTGACATCAGTACACTACTTTCATGACTGTCAGGTGACGATAAATTACGGAGCTGGCGTCAGTAGTAGAGGACGCTTATTTGAGCCGTAGCCAATCAGAGAGCTTTGCATATCATTAAAAATTGCTCTCGACCAATCAGAGGGCAGGATTCATACCACGTGACCATCCAAGATGGCGTCTATTTTAGACCCTGAGGAACCAGGCCTTCTTTGAGCACGTGATACCCTCCAAGATGGCGGACGATGACAACCCTAATGAGGCTTAAGGGAAACTGCCCACCAGCCTCAACGGAGGACTGGGACCGGTCTCACGATTTCCCTTATTTGGCCTCTGGGTTTTTGTGTTCCAATGGGTGATCACCGGAAGTGACGTCTGTTAAAATATGAGGTGATAAAAGGGTGGCTCGCGATCGTAGAGGAGTCATTATGATCCGACGTTGGATGACAAGAAGGAGACGCAAAAGAGAGATGGCAGAAAAACTGGAATCGACGGCTCTTAAGTTGGAGGCGGATTTGCAGGAGACGGTCGACAAGTTGAAAGAGACGGTGTTGGAAGAGGAGCAACAGACAAAATCATCGGATGAGGAAGAGTTGAGTAAATCGGTGACAGCTATCAAAGTGAAGATGCAGCAGGATAAAGAGGATTGCAAGCAGTTACTGAGAATGGCGACTCAAGTCGAGGATAAAGAAGACGAGTCGTTGTATAAGAGTGTGTTTGGTATGATTATCCAGGACAGTATGGATTCCATCATGAAGAGGGAGGTGGTTCGTCTCACGGTGCAGATAAGTTTGTTCAGGAACAACATATCACGTAGATTGTTGACGGATGAGACATTGACGGATGAGACTCCTATGAACATCATGAATGTACCGAAAGGGTTCGAAGAAGCATGGAAGGTGTGGAAAGAACAGACCGAGAACGAGTGTCAAGAGGAACTGTCTTACCAAGCGCTTAGATCACTGATAATTTAAACAAGACACACTGTAAATTTTTTATTGAAGTTCTTTTAATGACAAAATATAAATGTGTTGCTGAGTCAAACGTTGCATCATTGTGAGAGCGTCACTTTCTTTATGTCCTAAATGGATGAGGGATAACATCATGTGGTCGGGTGTGAAGAATTCCCCGTGATACCCTGAGGTGCTTTCAATGACGCGTCCGTAGGGCCACAGCTTGGATAAGTCGGTGCGTACGTACCATGGGAATGGGAAGTGTTTGAGTAGAAAGACGAGGGTAGTGTCTTCCCCGGGACATGGCTCGTCTAGTCGGATGTTGCATGCGATGGGTCTTGGTGTCTGAGGAAAAGAATTTTTTGCGCAGGGTCATGAGAAAATTCTCATGGAGACCACACAATGTCTTGAGGGTCTTACCTCTTTAGAGTTTGCTTTTGAGGTGGTCATACCACTCCAAAGGTAGCATGTAGGGTTCACCGAGATTGATGGATCTGCAATGGGGGCAAAACGTCTCAAAGGCAGGTCTTCCCCAAGTATAACGTACTCTACAACCTTGGTGGTAAAGACTGTGACAGCACTTGGTGAACTTGGTGTAAATGGGATACTCTTTACCGCACCATAGACAACCGTTCGCTGAAAAACAGACACGACAACTTTTTTAACAATTCAAAAATTTATTCTCACAAAATTACTTTTTACATGCGGGACGTTTTGCTGAGGTCCTAGTGACCTAGCGCCCTTTCAGATCTGGCAGGAATGATTTGACATGTTTGACACGACTCAGGGCTTGTTCCTCGCAATCCCCCAGGAATATGGGTTGGTAAGTGGTCGTCTCGTCATCATAGTACATGCCATAGTAGGCGTGACAACAGGTGACCCACACACTCCCCAGTCCCCACGCGTCTTTGAGGGGTCCCTTCACTGGATGGACAAACTTCTCATGATGCCCTCTATCCTTCAAATCCATGAGTGGTTGCCGACAGCATGGCCTTGATTGTTTACACACATAACATGTTTGAAAGGCTTGTGGGTCCATGACTGTCGGTTGATAGAAAAGGGAATTGTAGGACACCATGAAAAATGAGAAAAGAGAATAATACTCACCTTTTGGGGTTTTCTTGTCCATTCGTCTGAGATGAATCACAGCTCATGCAAGTGGAGAGTGGGACTTGCTTCGTCTCTTTTATGCACCTGGACAACATGGATCCCAGTCTCTCACCGACTGGTGTCCAATCCCTCTCGGACACACTGGATGGGGGGTACCCCCTATCCCCCTGGTGACCACGTGACAGACACTTGACCCACGTGACAACATGGTGAGTTCTGATTGGTTGACTGAATCTCTATAAAGGTGAGAGTGTTTTTGTGATCACCCCTTATGATTTTTGCTCGTGTGAGTCATGGCACGTGTAGTCATGCCGTTGAGACGTAGTCGCAGGCTTCGAGGTCTGCCCCCTGAAGAGACTGAGCTCCAACAAGTTTGTTTTATCTGCCAGGGAAGTATTGACATCAATACCCTGACAAGATGCCAACGCACTTCCTGTTGCAATGTGTTCATGCACAAATCCTGTCACCATCAGATGGTGACGAGACTGCGCACGTGTGGTAATTGTAGACGCGAGAACGAGGCATACCAACGCGAGATCGTTTTGGAAACGGACGAGGAGATGGACGACGAGTCTGATGATCCATTTTCCATGGGTGAAGGTACGATTCATACTGAGATAGTGCGAGAGTTGAATGAGTACAGACGTGATAGGAGATACCTGATCACTCACAACCCTGGATCCGTGTTTTGGCAAGAGTTGCCGTTTGCGATTGATCCTGGTGTATGGCTTAGCTATTACTATAAGTTGGAGTTATTCACTAGACTGTTTGTGGAGCAACCCTTGTATGTGCATGGAATTGTGAGAATGCCTTGCGAAGCGACGTGTTGGATGCGGCGTGCCGTTTATATGATGTTTATTTTCAATACTCCTTTTTCCGTGCTCGGTGACGCACGTGATTTTAAGTTTAGATTTTTGTTCTTTCGGGACACTACGGATATGAGTATTCGAATCAATCATCTTTCTTTATTGCCTTTTGGTGGAGGACCCCCGTTGTACCAGGACTCATTGTTCTGTTGATTTTTTACAGACAGACTGACTCATAGAGAAAGGCTCCGTCAAAGAGTGTGTGAGGTTCTACATACTTACGGAGATGAGGGTCGACCCTTTTCGACGCATGGTGAGGGAACTCCTTCGTGGATCATCTTGAGTTATCCACTCTCACCCGTGATATGGTTCCAGTACTATCGCGATCTGGAGGACTTTATACTGAACATTACGGATATCACCTCGATAAGGCATCCCACCCTGTTCATTCACGCTACTGTGTTTGTCCCGTTTCTCACGACACTGCACGCCGATCTGCGCTTGGCGGTGTACAGAATGTTTTATCATAACACGCCTTACTCGGTGTGGCATTTTATACGAACCATTCGATTCAGACTGTTATTCGTGGCCTCGACCTCGTTT
>JAHPZR010016385.1:7500-10000 GCA_019787425.1 Platygyra sinensis | reverse complement strand
ATTGAGATGCCGATGACCTTTCTGTTTCGCTGCTCTGTAAAGACAACCTTTCTGAATGTTGCTGATGAAACTTATGGAATGTTATGACTAAAATCAATTGTCCTTAAAATAACTGCTGAGATTCCAACCCTCCCGTTTTGGCCGAAAAACCTCCCGTTTCTGGAGAATATTTCCGGCTTTCCTAGCCAGAGAAAGAAAATGTTTTCTTTGTTTAACCAGTCTTTTAGCACGATTCGTTGCCGTTTTTAGCTGTTTTTCTGTGGTTTCTCAGCCCTTTTTCCCTTTTGGTATCCTAGCATAAGCCTGCGGTAGTTTTGGATGCGGAAATGCACTGGATTGCCTTGACTTTGTGCAAGGTTTGCGTTCATTCGTTGCATGCTTTCGTGACGCTCGATTTCTTCGTTGATCTTATGTTCATTCAATGAGAAAGTCTAAGAAAAAACACTCCTATTTTCCGTTGACTGTGATCTCAAAATGCAGGAAATGGCATCTTAGAGGCACGTATCTTAAATTTTTTCCCAGGGCAGCATGCCCCAGGACCCTCCTAGAGGCTCACGCGTCGTGGGCACGACTATGCCGGGCCTAACACCGCCTTTTTTTAGTTGACAGCGCTGGAATTTCTGAAACTGGCATTCTTGGAATTTAATTTAAAATTTAATTCTGCCGCCTTTTGAATTATCCAGACTCATCAGGTACATCTTCAGTTGCCCCAGGGGTGGGGCATTTTCTGCTATTTCCTGCCCCGCATGGTGGGGAATTTGTTGCTTTTTGCACGCTATTAAAACTAATCCCCACCTATATCCCGAGATGGGGGAGGTCGGGGTTTACTTTGACTGGTGCATTACTTACAATGAATACTGTGCATACAAGTACAAAATTGTATACATTATATGTAATTTGCTTTCCTTGACACATTCGTCCACATGTCAGTCTCCATTTTAATATCTGGCTTGTTTTCAGTTATATTTCTACAACTTTCTGCTTGCTCATTATGGTACCAGTTTATTCAGACCTGACCATTAGCACTTGATTTTTGTGACCTGGCTATAATTAATATAATAATAATAGTTATTGCATCTAAACATTTGGAGAAGTTTCTCAATACTTATAGCTCCTGTTAATTGAATTTGCCTCTTAACTCAGAGCTGAAATGGAGAACCCAGAAGTATCAGTGAGGTTTGGTTTGATGTTAGAGGCTTATTGTCGTGGTGCGCCATCTCACATGAAAAGCCTGCAGCACCAGGTTAGTATGGGTTTCATGTGAACACTTCGATCAGATGAAGGGCCTACAGTTTGTCAGGGAAGATGGGCCACTGAGGAGGCAGAGAACACAGCCCTTTTAAAAGGGCAAGAGGGAAAAAGGAAGTTAAACTAAAAGTGGTATTTATGATCAAATTTTTACCCGTTGATTTTAAGGTGTACCACATAGAATTTTATCAAATAAAAACGCTGTTTATCGTTTGCAAATATCTGTATTTATTATCCAACTGCACTTTGCAGAGTACAGATAACGCTTAAGACGAGTACAAATATCACGCGGTATTTGTACTCCAGAGGACCGGTTAGACAGGTTTCCTGCCATTGACCAATCATTTAACTGGATTTCCCGCGCCAATTCCGTTCCGCTTCGCCTACTTCTATCACGCATTCCCTGTAAATAAATATCCATGAAATTTGCTCGCAAGAACATACCAATTTGGCGTGTTGGATCATAAATCTCTTATTAGACATTTTGTTTTGTAGTGTCGCTGAGAATTTTTACTCGTTGTTTGTATTTTGACTCGCCCCAAGGGCTCGCCAAAATACGGCTCAACTCGTAAAAATACTCAGCGATACTACACAACAAAACGTCTAATAAGATATATTAGTTCCACAGATATTTAAGTTTGATGTGTAAAGTATGTAAATGATATGACCGATGACGTCATGCACTCAAACCAATGTTATATCAAGTATTTTATTTGCAGCGCAGACCATTGAAACTTGGTAGCTAACAGGTCTACAGGAAACACACCTACGGCTATAAAAAAAATGGGTTCCCATGGCAACTCCCTCTTCTCCAGTTCCCACCTACTTGATTTAAAAATGTTAGTGATTTTCAGCTTGAAAAATGTCAAAGGAGGCCACAAACTCAAACTAACAAACTTAAATGCTTGCTGGATCATGCTTCGAGGTATCATTAGCAATTATAAAAATGGAACGTCAAAGGTGACCAGAAAAGCACTTGATATTGGGGAGGCCTAGAACACAGTCTGTTGCCATGGTAGCAAAACTGTTAAGCTCGTATTGTGGACGTATTTAGTAGAATCTTCCGGCAAAGAATCAAACGTTTCTGATACAAATTGGTTGGGTTAATTTTTTGATCGTGTTTGATCCAAATTTGGTTGAGTGTATGACGTCATCACTTGGTTAATTTGCATATTTTATACACTTGACAGGCTGACTTGAGTATCTCTGGAACGAAAAGAGATACTTGAAAATAGTAAACAGCATTTTTCTT
>JAHPZR010016385.1:0-2500 GCA_019787425.1 Platygyra sinensis | reverse complement strand
TGCATCATTGTGAGAGCGTCACTTTCTTTATGTCCTAAATGGATGAGAGATAACATCATGTGGTCGGGTGTGAAGAATTCCCCGTGATACCCCGAGGTGCTTTCAATGACGCGTCCGTAGGGCCACAGCTTGGATAAGTCGGTGCGTACGTACCATGGGAATGGGAAGTGTTTGAGTAGAAACACGAGGGTAGTGTCTTCCCCGGGACATGGATCATCTAAGCGGATGTTGCATGCGATGGGTCTTGGTGTCTGATGAAAAAATTTTTGAGTGGGTCAGGAGAAAATTTTCATGGAGACCACACAATGTCATGAGGGTCTTACCTCTTTAGAGTTTGCTTTTGAGGTGGTCATACCACTCCAAAGGTAGCATGTAGGGTTCACCGAGATTGATGGTGTTGCAATGGGGACAAAACGTCTCGAAGGCAGGTCTTCCCCAAGTATAACGTACTCTACAACCTTGGTGGTAAAGACTGTGACAGCACTTGGTGAACTTGGTGTAAATGGGGAAATCTTTACCGCACCATAGACAACCGTTCACTGAAAAAGACACGTTTTATTATGTCACAAAATACTTTTTTTACATGTGGGACGTGTGCTAAGGTCCTAGTGACCTAGCGCCCTTTGAGATCGGGTAGGAATGATTTAACATGTTTGACACGACTCAGGGCTTGTTCCTCGCAATCGCCCAGGAATATGGGTTGATAAGTAGTCGTCTCGTCATCATAATACATGCCGTAGTAGGCGTGACAACAGGTGACCCACACACTCCCCAGTCCCCACGCGTCTTTGAGGGGTCCCTTCACTGGATGGACAAACTTTTCGTGGTGTCCTCTATCCTTCAAATCCATGAGTGGTTGCCGACAGCATGGCCTTGATTGTTTACAGACATAACATGTTTGAAAGGCTTGTGGGTCCATGACTGTCGGATGATAGAAATTTGATGGAATTGTAGGATGAAGGACACCGTGAAAAAATGAGAAAAGAGAATAATACTCACCTTTTGGTGTTTTCTTGTCCATTCGTCTGAGATGAATCACAGCTCATTTACAAGTGGAGAGTGTGACTTGCTTCGTCTCTTTTATACACTTGGTCAACATGGATCCCAGTCTCTCAACGACTGGGGTCCAATCCCTCTCGGATATACGGGTGGGGGTATACCCCCCTATCCCCCTGGTGACCACGTGACAGACCCGACCCACGTGACAGCATGGTGAGTTCTGATTGGTTGACTGAATCTCTATAAAGGTGAGAGTGTTTTGTGATCATCCCTTATGATTTTTGCTCGTGTGAGTCATGGCGTTGAGACGTAGTCGCAGGCTTCGAGGTCTGGCCCCTGAAGAGACTGAGCTCCAACAAGTTTGTTTTATCTGCCAGAGAAGTATTGACATCAATACCCTGACAAGATGCCAACGCACTTCCTGTTGCAAGGTGTTCATGCACAAATCCTGTCACCATCAGATGGTGACGAGACTGCGCACGTGCGGTAATTGTCGACGCGAGAACGAGGCTGGTCAGCGCGAGATCGTTTTGGAAACGGACGAGGAGATGGATGAGGAGTCAGATGAGGATCCCTTTTCCATGGGTGAAGGTACGATTCATACTGAGATAGCGCGAGAGTTGAATGAGTACAGACGTGATAGGAGATACCTGCTCACTCACCGCCCTGGATCCGTGTTTTGGCAAGAGATGCCGTTTGCGCTTGATCCTGGTGTATGGCTTAGCTATTACTATAAGTTGGAGTTATTCACTAGACTGTTTGCTGAGCAACCCTTGTATGTGCATGGAATTGTGAGAATGCCTTGCGAAGCGACGTATTGGATGCGACGGTTCGTTTATATGATGTTTATTTTCAATACTCCTTTTTCCGTGCTCGGTGACGCACGTGATTTTAAGTTTAGATTTTTGTTCTTTCGGGACACTACGGATATGAGTATTCGAATCAATCATCTTTCTTTATTGCCTTTTGGTGGAGGACCCCCGTTGTACCAGGACTCATTGTTCTGTTGATTTTTTACAGACAGACTGACTCATAGAGAAAGGCTCCGTCAAAGAGTGTGTGAGGTTCTACACGCTTACGGAGATGAGGGTCGACCCTTTTCGACGCATGGTGAGGGAACTCCTTCGTGGGTCATCTTGAGTTATCCACTCTCACCCGTGATATGGTTCCAGTACTATCGCGATCTGGAGGACTTTATACGGAACATTACGGATATCACCTCGATAAGGCATCCCATGCTGTACATTCATGCTACTGTGTTTGTCCCGTTTCTAACGACACTGCACGCCGATCTGCGTTTGGCGGTGTACAGAATGTTTTATCATAACACGCCTTACTCCGTGTGGCATTTTATACGCGCCATTCGATTCAGACTGTTATTCGTGGCCTCGACCTCGTTTGGGGATCAACTGAGGATTGAAAGGTTGAGACTGACGGATGAACTGTCTGATCCCGTTTACTCAGGCGCGGAGTTATTATGTGAGTCATGAGAGAGTCTTTT
>JAHPZR010016383.1:17500-25371 GCA_019787425.1 Platygyra sinensis | reverse complement strand
CTTCCGGTCACGTGATTCCCTCTAGGGAATTGCACGTGGATTGCGTTTTAAGGTTTAGTTTGTAGTTTGCGCGAAACAGTTTTTCAACGTCACGTCAAATCAAGTCAAATATTGTATCTTTATGATGAAATGGTCAAATATATGGTTTTAGCGAGTTCAGTTCGTTGGTGGAACTCACAGTTGAAAAACTGTTACGAATTTGTCTTCAATTGGATCTTTAATTAGCGACGTGTTTGGTTCGCTCGGTTCTCGGGGAGAACACTGTTTGGATTTGCCGACATATTTGTCTTCAGTTGGATCTTTAGCGACGTGTTTGGTTCGCTTGGTTCTCGGGGAGAACACTGTTTGGATTTGCCGACATATTTGTCTTCAGTTGGATCTTTAGCGACGTGTTTGGTTCGCTGGTTCTCGGGGAGAACACTGTTTGGATTTGCCGACATATTTGTCTTCAGTTGGATCTTTAGCGACGTGTTTGGTTCGCTTGGTTCTCGGGGAGAACACTGTTTGGATTTGCCGACATATTTGTCTTCAGTTGGATCTTTAGCGACGTGTTTGGTTCGCTTGGTTCTCGGGGAGAACACTGTTTGGATTTGCCGACATATTTGTCTTAAATTGGATCTTTAGCGACGTGTTTGGTTCGCGCTGGTTTGGTTTCAGGGCTGTTGTTCTTCGAGTGAAATTTGCTTGTTTGGCCGATTGGCAACGTGTTTGGACCATTGGATCGTTCGCTTCTCTGGGAGAAGAACGCTACTCCATGTGAGTTATTTTTATCACTTCTTGTATTAAAAGTTAGTACATTGATTGGTAGCTTGATTGGATTAAACCAGACTTGGATACCTTATTTGTCTCAAGGAAAACAAAACATTATCTTATGATAAAGCGATTGTTTATTATTCTGGTAATTATTCTCCGCGTTTGGAATTTGAGTGGTTGCGTGGATAATATAGTGTTGAGTAGAATGTCTGTTCGATCACTTCCTGTTGCTGGGAAATTTGATCGTGAGAATGTCCGAAAGTCTACGTCGGAAGCTGACATTAAAAGCCCTGAGGAAATAAGACGAAGTGTTCGCGTAAGACAACCGAGTAAAATGTTTGGAAGTGAGAGCTACAGAGCCGAAAGAGCAAGAGCATTGTTTTACTCGCGCAAAGGTTACGTTGGTGCCCTTACAAAGTTACAAGAAACTATTCAAGAACTGATGAGCGCTGGGGGGACTTCGGAAGAATTGAAGTCGAAACAAAAGGCATACGACGAAGTTTGGCGGAAATTCGTGGGTGCTCATGAAGAGTATGTTGAATGTCTGGAATTACTCGAACATGAGGAGGAGCTAAACCAAGCCCATATAAGTTACCAACAACAGATTGAGCGGAAATTGACCTTTGATTCTAAAATTAAGTCATGGAAATTGGAGGCTTTGGAGAGAGAACCGTATTCCCGAAGGTCTAACCGGAGTCGCAGTCACACAAGTAGATCCTCTGGTTCAAGTTCTCTCTCATTGGCCTTAGCCAAGAAAAAGGAACAACTTGCTCTTGCTCAGCTTAAAACCAAACAAGTATTACGTGAGCAAGAGCTGAAGCGGAAAATGTCGGAACTGCAGTATGCGAAGGAGTTTATGGAAGCTCAAATGGAGGAAGAAAGGGCGGCAGTAAGCTTCAATGTCTATGAAGAAGTTGAAGGGCAAGGTGCAAGCAGTAATGTGGAGGATTACGATGAACGATTGGCAGAGTTAGCAACTGATGGGACTAACATGGGTGGCAATCAGGAGATGGCTGAAGTCAAAGCAAACATGTTAACTGTCGAAGAATCACCTGTTGAGGAACGTCCATCTGTGAGGCCAACTCCAGTCATTCAAGAGTCACCCAGGATATTGTCTGTGGTTAAAGGTGAGAATTTAGCCGAGCCTCATAACCAAGAATCCCCTCAGACACCATTAGCAAGTCCACCTGAGCATTGCACTCAAGCCATGGCTAGCTCGGCAGCAGCAGCGCGCCCGCTTGAACAATCTGTGGCGCCAAGCCAAAGCGTTGGAGAAGACGTTGCAAGAGTTCTACATCAAGTTGTTTCCATGCCAAAGGTTGAATACATGCGATTCGATGGAGATCCTCTGAAGTATGTTTCATTTATGCATAATTTCGAGACGTGCCTGGAAAAGGACAATCCAGACAATTCAAGACGTTTACAGCTCCTAATTCAGCACTGTTTTGGTAAAGCAAAGGATGCTATTGAAAGTTGCGTGAACCTACCAGTGGATGAAGGCTACTATGTTGCCAAGAATGCCTTGCACGAGAACTTTGGCCTTCCACATATCATAGCCAAGGCGCACATCAGAAAATTGGAAAATTTACGCCCTTTGAAACAAGCAGACGGAACGAGCTTGCTGGAGTTCGCACGCCATTTGGAGGTGGCCAATAGAACACTTTCAGGCATGGGGTCTGAATATATCAGCGATTTGAATCACACAAATACATTAAGGGAACTTAACAAGAAGCTGCCCTTCTTTATGAGGATTAAATGGACAGAGTGTGCTGGAAGAATTATCTCAGCTGGATCAAAACCACAGTTTGCAGATTTTCTAAAATTCTTAAAGGACAGAGCTAAGCTTGTTAACAACGAATTTGGAGAAGACCTGACCACCAGTTCAAAGGAAAAAGTGAATGTGAAACAAAAGGATCTTTGGGGCCGGCCCCCCTCAAGGGTCACGTCACTAGCCACCGGTGTTCGAGGCCAGCAAGGGAACTTGCGCAGAATGAATCAGGCAAGACCCGTCTGTGTTGTTTGTCGTGGTCATCACGGAGTATGGAGGTGCGATAAATTCAAGAATCAGTCACATCAGGACAAGTGGAAGGTAGTACAGGAACAAAACCTTTGTCTCAAGTGCCTTCAGGTCGGTCACTTTGCAAGAGCTTGCCCGAAGACTCGCTTCAGGTGCCAGGTGGAAGGTTGTAACAAGGATCACAACACCCTGATGCATCCCCCTTCAGCAGGTCTCAGCGATGCGGGTGTTAGTCAGAATCGTGCAAATCAAGAAGCTACGGAAGCTAACGTCAGCCATGACATGGGTGGAATGGCAAGAGATGAAGCCACAGTAACAGCTGTAACTGGGGCCGGCGAGAGAGTTTGCCTTAGTGTTGTCCCGGTCAAGGTCCTGGTTAAGGATAGTAGTTTGATGCCAGTCCAGACATATGCCTTGTTGGACAGTGGGTCCGAAGTGACTCTTTGCCATGAGAAACTGCGAGAGAGGTTAGGTGCAAGTGGGACAAAGTTGCAATTCACTTTATCAGGGATGACAGGTTCAAGCAGAGTAGAGAGTCAACAAATAGATCTTGTGGTGATGTCAATGGATGAATCAGTGTCAGTAGAGTTGTCAAATGTCAGGACAGTCAAGTATATGCCAATATCAGAGAGCTGCATAGCCAAGAAAGAAGATCTTGAAAACTGGCCACACTTGAGTGACATTGAGTTGCAACAATTGGATATTGGTGGTGTCATGTTAGTCATTGGCCTTAAAGAGAAACCGAATTTGTTCTTGCCATTGGAGTGCCGGGCTGGTGAGGAAGGAGAACCAGTGGCAGTCAGATACAGCTTAGGGTGGACGGTGATAGGTCGCGTTGGTGGAGAAAGCTACAGTGGCGAATGCTCAGCCAACTTCTTACGTTTAGTGGACAGCTCCAATGTGTGCACTAACATGTTACATTTGGAAGACAGTGTTTCCTATGACAATCTCAAGACAGGTGTTGCGTTTCCAGAAAATGATGAAAATGCTGGGGAAAGAATTGTCACAGACGGAAGTTGTATGGAACCAGAGAGTGATGCCAAGAGAATGGAGCAGCCTTTACTTCAAGATGAAATCGCACTTCATGCTCAGAATGAAGAATTGAACCAACAGCTGGAGAGACTATGGAAAACGGATTTTGAAAATTCCGAAGTTGAGACCAGAGTTTCTGCATCAGTAGAAGACAAGAGGGCTTTAGAAGTTATGGAGAGGACGTTAAAGATGGTAGATGGACACTACCAGGTTGCCCTGCCTTGGAGATATGATCCACCATATTTGCCTAACAACAGAGTGGTTGCGGAGCGAAGAGGCTTGCTTCTGAAGAAACGACTTCTGAGAGATGAGGCCATGCGTGAGAAATATAAGGCGACAATGACTGATTACATCGAAAAGGGTCATGCTGAAAGGATTCCGGAGGAGGAATTAGAGCTAAATGACAGACCAGTATGGTACCTCCCGCACCATCCTGTAACACATCCTCTGAAGCCCGACAAAGTGAGAGTAGTTTATGATTGCGCTGCCAAGTATGGAGGGACATCCTTGAATCAGCAATTGTTGCCAGGACCAGACCAGACAAATCAGTTGATTGGTGTTCTAAGTCGATTTAGGCAAGAAACTGTTGGCGTGGTAGCAGATATCGAGGGCATGTTTCATCAAGTGTTGGTGGAACCCAAAGACTGTGATGTGCTCAGATTTTTGTGGTGGCCCAACGGAGATTTATCTAGAGAAATGGAAGAGTATCGAATGGTTAAACATTTGTTCGGGGCCACATCTTCACCCAGTATTGCCAACTTCTGCTTGCAGAAGACCGCAGAGTTGCACGGAAGGGAATTTGAAGCAGACACGGTAGAGACTGTGAAACGCAACATGTACGTGGATGACTTGATGAAGTCAAAGAGTACCAAGGAAGAAGCCATTGTGTTAGTGAGTCAACTCCGGGAACTACTTGCAAGAGGTGGTTTTCGTTTAACGAAATGGTACAGCAATGAAAGAGAAGTCCTGGCCACGATCCCAGAATCTGAAAGGGCAAAATCAGTTGTGAATTTAGACTTAGAAAAACTGCCGACTGAAACTGCGCTTGGTCTCAAATGGAACACTGAAGAAGACAAGTTTGTTTGGGAGCCTTTAAAGAAGATTCTGCAAGTTGCGAATCAGCGACCTATGACGCGCAGAGGAATAGTGTCAGCCGTTTATTCTCTATTCGATCCCCTGGGATTCATTGCGCCATATATCATGAAAGCTAAACTGTTGTTGCAGACCCTTAGCAGAAAAAGGCTCGGATGGGATGATTTGATTGAAGAAACTGAGAAAACCCAATGGAATCGCTGGCTGGATGACCTTCCCAAACTGGAAGAAGTTAAAGAGAACCGTTGTTTTAGGCCCGGAGAATTCGGTGAAGTCAAGGAGACACAATTACATCTCTTTTCTGATGCATCTCGCCAAGGGTATGCGTCAGTTGCATACCTCCGTTTTAAGGATACCAGCAACCAAGTTCACTGCGCGTTTGTGATGGGAAAGGCGAGATTGGCTCCTCTTCGTGAAATCTCAATCCCAAGATTGGAACTTACAGCTGCTGTAATTTCTGTGAGACTCTCCAAAATAATCCGAGAAGAACTGGACATAGTAATCCAACGCGTGTGTTATTGGACTGACTCAATGTCGGTACTTAAGTGCATCAGGAATGAGTCAAAACGATTCCATACATTTGAATCTAATCGTCTGACGGTGATACACAACGGATCCTCATTGTCTGAGTGGCATTACGTGAACAGAGATGACAACCCTGCTGATGACGGCTCAAAGGGACTTAAACTGGATGCTATGCTCAAGAATAATCGTTGGTTGAAGGGACCAAGGTTTCTCTGGGAGACTGAGAGCCACTGGCCAGGAATGATACAAATTCCAGCGTTGAAGGATGGTGATCCTGAAGTTAGGAAGGAAGCTCAAATCTATGCTGCTACTGTCCAGAATGATGTTTTGGAGTCCTTGGCGCCTCGTTGCTCCTCCTGGTGGAAGTTGAAAATTGCTGTAGCATGGCTGTTACGTTACAAGAAATATCTTCAAATGAAAGTTGAGTTGAGAAAGAAGAGTGCGTTAACAACAAGTGACTCCTCAGTCAAGCCCGTTGAGGCGCTAGTGACGAAATGCAGATATTTGAAGGTGGCTGAACTTCAAGTAGCTGAAAGGGAAATACTCAGGCGAGTGCAGCAAGTGTCCTTTCCAGACGTCGTGGAAATACTCACGCCCACAGAAACTCACGAGGGAAACAGATGTGTAAAGAAAGTTTTACGGAAGGCGGGCGCCTCCCTGCGCCAGCTAAACCCGCAGCTTAGTGAAGGCTTACTACGAGTTGGTGGTCGATTACGGAATGCTCCAGTTACCTATGAAAGAAAGCACCCTATCATCCTCCCTTACAAGCATCGCGTAACAGATCTAATCGTCAGGCAATATCATGAAGCTTTGGGTCACATGGGACAAGAATGTGTCTTGTCATCCTTAAGAGAGACTTTCTGGATAATTAAAGGAAGGTCAGCAGTGCGACGTGTGTTAAGAAGATGTGTGGACTGTCAACGGAGAAATGCACGCCCAGGAGAGCAGTTTATGGCAGACTTACCTGAAGACAGGCTTACCCCTGAAAAGCCACCATTTTCATTTGTTGGCATTGATTATTTTGGACCGCTCGAAGTAAAACAAGGAAGATCTCGTGTGAAGAGGTACGGATGCCTTTTTACTTGTCTAACAACCCGTGCGATACATATTGAAATAGCTCATTCCTTGGGAACGGACTCGATGGTAAATGCACTCAGAAGATTTATCAGTATTCGTGGTTGTCCCGAGCGAATAAGAAGTGACCAAGGCACAAACCTTATAAGGTCGGATAAGGAGTTGAAAGAAGCCATTGAGGGATGGAATCAGCAAAAGGTTAATAGTTTCTGCAATCAGAAAGGGATTGAGTGGATATTCAATCCCCCAACAGCGAGCCACATGGGTGGCGTATGGGAAAGGATGATTCGGTCGGTGAGGCAAATACTTCGAGCCATGTTGAAGGAGCAGATAGTGTCAGATGAAGTTCTCTCGACCGTAATGGCTGAAGTGGTGAATATTTTGAATTCTAGACCACTCTCACGCAACAGCGATAGTCCTCAAGATGAACAGCCGATAACCCCCAACCACTTACTACACCTGAGGTCATGTCCGAGTCTACCCCCAGGTGTATTCAGTAAGGATGATAACAGTTGCAAGCGTGCCTGGCGACAGGCGCAGTATTTAGCCGGCCTGTTTTGGCACAGGTGGATCCGACAGTACTTACCTACACTTTTAAAGAGGAGGAAATGGAACGAGACGAGAAGGAACCTTAAGGTCGGTGACCTGGTCCTGTTAGTTGACGAATCCTTTTCAAGAGGCAAATGGCCCCTTGGACGAGTCCTTGATGTTATCGTGAGCCGAGATGGTTTGGTGCGCACTGTCAAGATAAAGACAAGTTCTACTGTAGCAACGCGCGCCAAGAGACAGCGGAGAGGAGAACCTTTGATCTCCGCAAACAGCATACTTACACGCCCAATAACAAAGCTGTGTTTACTTGAGATGGATGGCGAAGCTGAAATTTGATTGACATTGTGATGGACTCAAAGAACTGCCTCGAACTTCACGCGTAAACATTGACTAGAAAAAGTTACTTAAGTACATTTGTTGGTTTGATTGAATAGGTAGCTAGAACGTTGTAAATGAGTCCCCTCTGTGGTGTCCTCATTTAGGGGCCGGTGTGACTACCGTAGAACTTCCGGTCACGTGATTCCCTCTAGGGAATTGCACGTGGATTGCGTTTTAAGTTTTAGTTTGTAGTTTGCGCGAAACAGTTTTTCAACGTCACGTCAAATCAAGTCAAATATTGTATCTTTATGATGAAATGGTCAAATATATGGTTTTAGCGAGTTCAGTTCGTTGGTGGAACTCACAGTGGGTAAAAACACTTTAGTTAGCTGAGGAGCTATTTTGCAGGTTTTCCAATTTTCCACTGAATTAACTGTTGAACTTAATTGTTTGACTTGCTCAAATGGGTAACTGGCTCAGTGCATGTCAACTTTGATGTCAATTGTCAATG
>JAHPZR010016383.1:0-12500 GCA_019787425.1 Platygyra sinensis | reverse complement strand
CTAATAGTTTTATGTATTGTGTTGGCCTCTGTTAAAACCTCAGGCTGGTGTCACTGTGTTGTGATTTTGGCTTATATTTAACAAGTAAAGAAGCCAGGAAGCCGTGGATTACACTGATAAAACACGATGGTCATTGGAGAAGATGAGGGAAATGTAGAAAACACAAGCCGCAGGTGAGTGTTTTCTACATTTCTCAAGTGTTCTCAAATGACCGGAGTGTTTTATCACAGTGCAATACACGGCTTAGGCTTCTTCACTTGCTTTAAAATTGAGAAATTAAACGAGACTTACCTGTAAGTTGAAGTTTGATTGGAATTCTATCGAGTCATCAAACTGCTCCAAGGGATCACATGAGATTGCCAAGCGCATGCGCATAATCAGTATTCACAGCCGAATGTGAGTGTCTCACAAAAGGAAGAAACAGGGTATTGTGAAAACACCACCCCAAGTAAAGTAGTAAGATAAAGGGTGGGAAACAATGGGTGGGCATGTGATCCCTTGGAGCAGTTTGATGACTCGATAGAATTCCAATCAAACTTCAACTTACAGGTAAGTCTCGTTTAATTTCTCAATTCTATCTCGTCATCACTGCCCCAGGGATCCCATGAGATTTTAAAGCAAAGACAGTCACATGAGGGGAAAAAATCCCAACTATGTACAGGATCATAAACAAACCCACATTTATTAGTAGAGTACAATAAAGTGGTAACATAAGAGTAGTATGCTCCACCTATAAGGGAAGTTGAAGACATAATGTCCAGCTATTTTCTAGACAGGCAATTAATGCCGTGATAGAGCTACGAATAATATCAAAGCTGGAAAAAATTTCCCTTGTTTATGGTTAGTCACTGTGGAGTATGGCTGATGCAAAATTACACGACTCCACTGGTTTATTATAAAATAAATCAAAACATCTAGAGAATGACCATCCAGCAGTTTGCAGAATATCATGAACAGAGACACATGCGGCTTTAGCTTTAGAGGTAGCTGCAGCTCTCGTACTGTGGGGTTTAAATACGTGGATGTCTACACCAGCAGTCTCCATGACTGAACAGATCCATCTAGAAATAGTTTCCCTGGATATGTGCTTGTAAGGTTTAACAAAACTAATAAAAAGTTTATTTTCTAATCCTCTAAGGGGCTTGGTACGCCGAAGATATTCCTTCAAGCAGGTGACTACACAGAGTGAGGAATCAGCTGGATAAGATTTCAAAATAACTGAAGGAGTTAGGTAACCAGGCCTACTTTGCTTAATGTGTTCAGAGAGTGAAAACTCAAAGACATCAGGTGCTTCCTTCATGTAAGCAGTGTCAAGTATATGCAAGCTTTGCCTCTTTGTGCAGAGACCAATGCTATCAGCATAATCAGCTTCAGTGTAAGAGTTTTTAACTCAAGTTTCTCCACAGGGTGGAGGGATGAAAGATAGGTTAGGACAGGTTTCACATCCCAAGTGGACTGGTAGTGGGGAGTTGGTGGCGAGCCCTTGAAAATACCTTTCATGAATCTTGAAATGAGTGGGTGGCTACCAATGGCAGTGTTATTTCTTGGCACAGTAAAAGCGGAAATGGCGCTCCTGGCAGTATTGATGGTGGTGTAAGACAAGTCTTTGTCATGTACAGTGACAAGGAAATCCAAAACTGCTGTCAAAGGCGGGTCATAGGGATTATTCTCCCGTTTACTACAAAAGTCAGTCCATTGTGTGATGTATGGGGAGTACTGCTTTTGCGTTCCTGCTGACCAAGACTTGAGGATGATTTCAACAGCTTTGCCTGAAACATTTCTCTGTTGGAGACTCTGCCGGAGAGCTTGCAGGCCATCAGGTTTAATTTTTTCCGAAGAGGGTGTAAGGCACCATTGTGAGGTTGCATTAGTAGATGATTTGACTGTGGAAGACGAAGAGGATAGTCCACTAACAGATGAAGGAGAGTGGTGAACCAGGGTTGGGTCTGCCAAATGGGAACTACAAGTACACCAGTTGCTTGGTCTTGATCTATTTTCTGTAGGCAGGCGGCGATGACACTGAAAAGCGGAAAAGCATAAAAATAGTGTTCATTCCAGCTCATGTAAAAAGCATTGACATATTTTGCACCAGGGTCAGGTTTCCATGAAGCGTAGGTGGAAACCTTAAAATTTAGTCCTGATGCAAAAAGGTCCACATGAAAAGGTCTCCACATTTTGTTAATGTCTGCAAACACATCTGAGTGTAAAGACCACTCAGTAGAACTATTAGTGTTTCTAGATTCAGTGTCAGCATCGACATTGGTTGAGCCAGGAATATGGCACACACTAAGCCAAATCTCTCTTTCTCTACACCACTGCCAAATTTGCTTAGCCAAATCATTACAATCAGCTGATTTAATACCTCCCATGGCATTGACATATGCAACGGTAGTGGTATCATCAGACTGTATTCCAATGTGCTTGTTATAGATGGTAGTACACAGGGATTTCAAACCCAGTAAAACTGCTTTCAGTTCTAGGTAATTGATATGGAATGCTTGTTCTTCCAGGTCCCATAATCCACCAGTTTTTTGGGTCCCCTGCACTGCACCCCAGCCCGTGTTAGAGGCATCAGTAGTAAGAATGAGGTCAGGGTCAGTGGGCATTATATTTCTGAAGGCTGAAGTCACATTTTGAACCCACCAGTGCAATTCTGCCCTGGCCTCTTGTGATAAAGTCATGAATGCATCATAGTCACCCTTATTGGCTCGTAGGGCCTCAATTTTGTTGTGCTCCAAATATCGATAATGCAACTCTCCAAACTGTGCCCCTGGGAGGCTGGATACGATAAGCCCTATAACACGAGCAACCTCTCTAATAGTAGGGTTGTCCTGGTTTGAAAGATTCTCACATGCTTGTTGAACAATGAAAGCTTTCACGGGCAGAAGGCGTATAGTCATCGATACGCTATTCAAAATAAACCCAAGAAACTCAAGCTCTTGTGTGGGTACCAACACTGACTTGGTGGGGTGGATAACAAACCCCAACTTAAGAAACATATTGACTGTCTGAACAATGTTTTCCTCACAGGTTGCATAACTGTATCCCAGGAGGAAGGAGTCATCGATGTGACCCATACAAAAATGGCCTTGAGCTCTAAGATTGGCAAAAACAGGTTTAAGCACTTTTTAATTAGTGAATAATCTGGAGGCAGATGCAAGCCCATTTGGGAGACAAGTAAAATAAAACTAATTTCCCTCCCATTCAAATTTAAGGAGTTGCCGATCCTCTGCGGCAATCGGAATGGAGTAATAGGCATCTTTAAGATCGACTGATGCCATGAAGCATCCTGGTCGCATTAGTTTGAGGACGGTTTGGATGGTATCCATTTTAAAATGGTAGTAAGAGACGAATTCATTCAGAGGTTTAAGATTAAGAATTAGCCTGTAACTCCCATCTTTTTTGGGTCTCACAAAATTAATATTGTGGACATGAAATCGCCATTAAGGGGGTTGGTTAATTCTATTACCCCTTTACTTAGGAGTTTGGTTATTTCAGCACTAATAATTTCCTTTTCCCCAGACAGAAATTTTATTTGTTTGGGTTAAGTAGCCTGAACAGGTCTACATCCAGCTTCAAACTCAATGTGATGATGCTGAATGGCATCAAGGATGACCGGGTCAGTAGTTACTGATCTCCAGTTGTCTAAATGGTCCGTTACACAACCTGCTTTAAATTTCAGGACCAAATGAGATAACAAATCTGTATCCACAACAGCTGAGAATTCATCAGCTTGACTAAACGGGCTTACCTGTTTACATCTATTGAGTTTTGTTGCTTGTGGTGGTAGTCTTTTTCTTGAAGGTGTTCGGTGTCGAACGGCCGTGCCCCAAAAAAGGCTGGCGAGGTGGGAATTTGCTAGCAGAACCATGCTCCCGATCATATGGCTTGAACCTTGCAAATCTCCTCCGTTGAGAGTGTGCAGGGCCCCTATTAGGGGCATGCGAGGGAGCCTTCTGCATTTGTTGTCCCGCCTTTTTTGCCTCGGACATATCCTTGAGATGCTTCGAGAGATCATCTCCAAACAATTTTGTGGAAGGTTTAAAATCTTCCTTGCACAAACGTGTATAGGGGGAGTTTAGATCAGGCTTTATAAGCTCTCGGCGCCTCATGTTTAACTTCCACTTAGTATTGCTTAACAGTGCAACACTATCCATTACGTGGTCGAGCACCTGGCGAGTATCTGGCGTCCTGCCATCGGTGATATCCTTCACAAGTTTGCCCGCCAAATTTGTCAAGGCTAACAATCCCTGTAGCAAGGGTTCTTGAACTCGCTGGAGAGCTAAATCCACTGAGCGAGTTTTTCGGGACAGCAAGTCCCAAATCTCCTCGTTCACCGTCGTCACTGACAGATATTTGCAGTTTTCTGGCGGTGAATGTTTTTCGGCTCGTTCTTTGACCGTTTCGGTCGACAAGCCCCCCACAAGCCTGCTATCGACCAGCTCGGCAATCTTGCCTGCTATAGCGGGCGAGGTCTTCTTTCTAGAAGTAAATGCCTGGGTCAGGCTGTCTATTAGCGATGCCTGCGACCCTGGGTCAGGGTTTTTCGCAGGAGCTGTGTTCTCAATATGTTGTTGGCGCTGTTCGTGCCAAGCACGTCGTTTACGGCTGACTCTACATCGAGAGTACTTCCACCAGCGAGACTGTGACCGTCTGATATGTCGTCGAGTTCGTCGTCATCCGAACGAAGTATGAGGTCTTCTCTCAAGTTCTGAAGGTTTTCCGTTTGAAGCTCCGAGCTTTTAGCGAGTTTTGCGAGGGACGTTTGAAGACCCTGGAGAATTCCCGCCATATTCACATTAGGATCGTTTCCCTGTCTTGAAGGGTCTGAAGTTGTCTCTGAGGGATCTGCAGCGTCTTGGATCAGGTGGCTCATCTTAAATGTGATGTTCGCGGCGACTGATAAAGTAGGAGCCCGAAATAAATCGAAATAAAGACAAAATTTTCGCTGGCAACAAAATCCGTGGCTAAACTGATATCGCGCGCGAAAGGCACTGATTATGCGCATGCGCTTGGCAATCTCATGGGATCCCTGGGGCAGTGATGATGAGATAGAATATAGATTTCCTCTCGCAAAACAATAAAACATCCTTTTTCTATGTTTTATTTACAGGTTAATGCACTGTTGTTAACATTTTTATTATTCAAAATGAATACACTGCAAACAAAAGTCGTCAGTCTGAGTCAGCCGAAGCCATGGTGTAATGACAGTGGTGTATTGAATTTACACCACGGCTATTACACCACGATAATGATGTCAAGGAGGTTGTTTTGTCACAACCCAGTGTCACATGGTACAAATCAACCAATCAGAAAATCGGAATTTGTACAGTGTATGAAATTTGAATAATAAACTCTGATAAAACATGGGTTCTTGACCAATCAGAGCGTGCACAGGGCCCTATCTATATTTTAAATGATTAACAATTATTCACCGAGATTGAGAAGAATAATTGTTTTAGTATATACACAGGAAGTGATCTCAACAACATTTCAGAAGGAAACCATTAAAATTCGATTTAATTGACCTCTCAATTCATGCGTGGAAAATGTGCAAGCTGTACAAAGCATGCGCGAATTCGCGAAACTATTTACAGAATCTTTGAACATGGAAAATCTATAGTTAATCTTCGAAAAAACCTCGTGACAGTCTAGAATAATGGTCCTTACACACCGTTCAAATCAGTGTGAATCAAAAGTATGCTTTATTCAAAAGTATGCTTTATTTTTGTTTGGCTTACGCATTATTCACTCGGTAGGAAGTGAATAATGCTCATTAGCCAGAGATAGCGAACCAATCAGATTGCTTAAAACACCAAGATCACTGAGTGTGTATATACTAATTATAATTATCACAGTGCCTCTTTATATCCAGGAATCTAGACTGGTATCAGAAAAATTAACAGTGACCTGTAGCTATTTAATAGGTAACTTAAAAGTAGGTTATGCTCATAGAATTACCAATTCCGTGTTCTTACAAGAGGATATCAGGCTTAATAATTAGGAAGTGTGATGGCCTGTATAATCTCAAGCCTTAACTGAATTGATCTTGATGTGTATTTGCTAGTCTGGTAAAACACTTTATTATATGGCTGTGTCTCAGAAGGACTGGGAACTAGCAAATTCACGAATTTGATTGGCTGAAATGGGTATTGACTGCGGTCTAGATTTTCCCATCTAGACCGGCATCTAGACCGGTAATGTTTTGAAGTGAAAAAGTTGCAAACTAAGAAGCAAAATCATTGACTGTTTTCATCTAACAATATTTTATTTCTGTAAGTGGCAAAAAGCTGATGAGAACAAAAACTAAAGAGGACGAGCACACTTCGGAAGAATTAAATTCAGCTCATTGCTGTTCGCAAGCAAAACGTCAGTGCAAACCAGTTACATTAGACGAATTACGTAAATTGTACTTGTCTTTGCCATATAATAAACATCCTATTAACCAAGCTTAGTCGGTCTGTATGGGAGAATCTTGACCTCAGTCGTGTGTACAGTTTGGTCTGTACTTACGACCTCGGTCAAGATTCTTCCACACAGACCTCCTGCTCGGTTAATAAGAGCTAATTAAAGCCAAATGGCCTTTTCCTTTGTTGGGGTACTGTGAGGAAAGTACAGGTTACTTGTAGGCCTGAATTCAATGTTAGGTTACCAGTAATTGTGATGTTCCAACCTAAATTGTTGATCACGGTTCTCCTTTTGTATTGTTAATATTTTTTTTTCTGCAGGTACTTACAACAATCAATACATGGTCCTGGATCTTAAGCAGGTCCATCTGAAGAAACCCCTAGAAAAGGGTGCATTGTGGGTAGTGGAACAGATTCCAGGGTATGTAGTGTATGATTGTGATGTGGCATGACAATTGTTGATTACATAATAATGACTGACATGTAAGTTGTGGATCTTTGTGAGAGAAATAAGAGGGCTGCGCCCTCGTCAACTATCATAAATTAGTATAAATCTACAAGCGTTCTTTTAATCGCGAATGCCATTCTCTGATTGGCTACACTGCTCACTATCTATGGATTTAAACAATAGAGTGTTTCATATAGTTAATGGAATTTAACATAGTTAACGGAGACTAGTCAGTAGCGTTTTTTGTAGGTGGAGTTAGTGTCATGGCCACCTGTTAGCGTTTGTTGAGCGTTTGGTGCATTCTGTAGCGTTTTTGATATATAGTTTATGGACGTACAGAGTTATGACCAGGAGGTAGTCTGGTCAGTGGCGTTCTTTGTAAGCTTTGGCCAGTGTCTTGGCTGTGTAGTAGCGTTTGTTTAGCATTGGTGTGTTCCATAGCGTTTGCAGCAGTCATACGGCCATTGGAGCCCTGGGGCTGACTTTGTCCAGCGGTTTTCCTGGATAGTTTATGCGTTGTCGTCCCATGTGCTCGCAGCGTGTACATTACTCTGTTAGCGTGGCGTTTGTGGGTTTCAGTTCCCACCCCCCCCCCCCTAATAAATTTTTCTTTCCACTGAGCTATCTGGCTCGAGTGTGCCGGGTGCCTGAGGGGGCCTTGGCGCAGGGGGGCTCATGGCTTGGTTGCGGGTTGGGCAGGCCAGTCAGGTGTTCTAGTGCCTTGAGGTTGTGACTGTGGTTGCAGCCCCAGGCTTCTTGGGCACCTACCCTCCATCAGCGACTTGGGCGTTAATGTCAAGGAACTATCAGATGATAGTTGTCTTGCAGTAATTTTATTTTCTTAAGCAAATATTTAACCGAGAAGTGAATCTTCGATGGCAAATATACTAGTTTCAAGAACATGAAATTTCCAAGGGATAGTTCCTCGACAGAAACACTCTATTGTCTTTATTGTTCACCACTAATTTTTCTTCCATGCAGCAGTTTGAAATCAATTGAATTATTTGAAACTTTTTGAGATGAAAGCTGTGAAAGCCAAATAAAAAAGTTGAAAAATAAAACAAAAACCCCTCTTAATACAATTTCAAATGTTTATTCTCTTCAAATACACTTGTTTACAGACAAATTTTACACTACCAGCACACTTCAAGAAGACCAAATAAAGCCACACAGAGTTAGTTTCTCTTTCTTTTGGTCTTGTTTATCTGTTTTTCTCTTATTTTGTCTTTGCTTGTACTTTGTTTTTACATCTTGTGAAACACAAAGAAAAGACATTCAATAAAAAGCGAGTTCGCAAGTTGTTAGGTTGTTTTTATTCTCCACGCCCAAGCTGACGTAAAAAACCGGAAGTGAAATTTCACATCCCTAGCAATACGCCTGAGAGCGCGCATGAATCGGTTAATGGACCATTAAGGTGGCCAAACGCAGTTTTCACCCGCTCTCTTGCTTATGCGATTCAGCGCACGTACAAGGATTGCAAAAACCAAACACGGCATTGACATAGCGATCATTTTATTTGCTCAATGCCTAAGCTATCTGTTCTATCTTTCTTTATAATTGTTCAGTGTATTGATGGTTTTGGTCTTTTATAACAAAGGTATACTAAAAAAAGTAACGATACAAAGAACCCAGCAATGTTCGGGTTTTTCTTTGTTACCCAGTTAAATACAGCGCATACATAGTAAGTAAAAAGTTGCGAAAGAATGCGGAATTCGCTTTCTCAGAAATACGCCTATTTCTCGAGAACCACTCATTGGAATTTCTGGAAATTTGGTAGGAAAATACTTTAAGAAAATAAGTTACTGAACTATTTAAAAAAAATGATCTTTAACAGAGGAAATTCTAGATACTCCAGTGTATCTTTAACAAGGGATAATTAAAATCTCTCTGTTAAATTATTTTTAGAATATTGTTAACAAGTGAGCATCGTTACAATCTTGTTGCATGCAAATTATTGAGAAAATCAATCTCATGACCAGATTTTTGCAAATGAACAAAACCGATTTCAAAGGCCTGTTTATGTTTATTAGTAGTAAAGGACGCTCGTAGGGGCAGTAGCCAATCAGAGAGCTTTGCATATCATTAAAAATCGCTCTCGACCAATCAGAGGGCAGGATTCGTACCACGTGACCATCCAAGATGGCGTCTATTTTGGACCCTGAGGAACCAGGCCTTCTTTGAACACGTGACTTTCTTCCTTAGCAACGTGATAACACAACCCTGAAGGAGGCTTAAGGGAAACTGCCCACCAGCCTCAACGGAGGACTGGGACCGGTCTCACGATTTCCCTTATTTGGCCTCGGGGTTTTTGTATTCCAATGGGTGATCACCGGAAGTGACGTCTGTTAAAATATGAGGGGATAAAAGGGTGGCTCGTGATCGTAGAGGAGTCATTATGATCCGACGTTGGATGACAAGAAGGAGACGCAAAAGAGAGATGGGTGAAAAACTGGAATCGACGGCTCTTAAGTTGGAGGCAGATTTGCAGGAGACGGTTGACAAGTTGAAAGAGACGATGTTAGAAGAGGTGGAGAAGGAGGAGAAGTTGAAAGAGACGATGTTAGAAGAGTGGAGAGGAGGTGCTCACGACATCCTGAGGATGAAAGTTGACTGAAGCTGTGACGGCTCTTGAAGCGAAGATGAAGCGTGATAAAGAGGATTGCATGAAGATGCTCAACATGGCGACTGAGGTGAAGGAGAAATGACGACGAATCGTTGTATAAGAGTGTGTTTGGTATGATCATCCGTGACAGTATGGATTCCATCATGAAGAGGGAGGTGGTTCATCTTACGATGCAGATTAGTTTGTTCAGGAACAACATTTCACGTAGAATGTTGACGGATGAGACATTGACGGATGAGACTCCTTTGAATATTGTGAATGTACCGAAAGGGTTCGAAGAAGCATGGAAGGTGTGGAAAGAACAGGACAAGAACGGACTGATATGTCAAGAGGAACTGTCTTACCAAGCGCTTAGATCACTGATCATTTAAACAAGACACACAGTGTAAATTTTTTATTGAAGTTCATTTAAAGACAAAATATAAATGTGTTGCTGAGTCAAACGTTGCATCATTGTGAGAGCGTCACTTTCTTTATGTCCTAAATGGATGAGAGATAACATCATGTGGTCGGGTGTGAAGAATTCCCCGTGATACCCTGAGGTGCTTTCAATGACGCGTCCGTAGGGCCACAGCTTGGATAAGTCGGTGCGTACGTACCATGGGAATGGGAAGTGTTTGAGTAGAAACACGAGGGTAGTGTCTTCCCCGGGACATGGATCATCTAAGCGGATGTTGCATGCGATGGGTCTTGGTGTCTGAGGAAAAAATTTTTTGCGTAGGGTCAGGAGAAATTCTCATGGAGACCACACAATGTCTTGAGGGTCTTACCTCTTTAGAGTTTGCTTTTGAGGTGGTCATACCACTCCAAAGGTAGCATGTAGGGTTCACCGAGATTGATGGATCTGCAATGAGGGCAAAACGTCTCAAAGGCAGGTCTTCCCCAAGTGTAACGTACTCTACAACCTTGGTGGTAAAGACTGTGACAGCACTTGGTGAACTTGGTGTAAATGGGATACTCTTTACCACACCATAGACAGCCGTTCGCTGAAAAACAGACACGACAACTTTTTAACAACAATTCAAAGATTTATTCTCACAAAATTACTTTTTTACAATTGGGACGTTTTGCTGAGGTCCTAGTGACCTAGCGCCCTTTGAGATCTGGCAGGAATGATTTGACATGTTTGACACGACTCAGGGCCTGCTCTTCACAATCGCCAAGGAACATGGGTTGGTAAGTGGTCCGTCTCGTCATCATATACATACCATAGTAGGCGTGACAACAGGTGACCCACACACTCCCCAGTCCCCACGCGTCTTTGAGGGGTCCCTTCACTGGATGGACAAACTTTTCGTGGTGTCCTCTATCCTTCAAATCCATGAGTGGCTGCCGACAGCATGGCCTTGATTGTTTACAGACATAACATGTTTGAAAGGCTTGTTGGTCCATGACTGTCGGATGATAGAAATTGATGGAATTGTAGGATAAAGGACACCATGAAAATGAGAAAAGAGAATAATACTCACCTTTTGGGGTTTTCTTGTCCATTCGTCTGAGATGACTCACAGCTCATGCAAGTGGAGAGTGTGACTTGCTTCGTCTCTTTTATACACCTGGACAACATGGATCCCAGTCTCTCACGACTGGGGTCCAATCCCTCTCTGATATACGGGTGGGGGTATACCCCCCTATCCCCCTGGTGACCACGTGACAGACCCTTCACCCACGTGACAGCATGGTGAGTTCTGATTGGTTGACTGAATATCTATAAAGGTGAGAGTTTTTTGTGATCATCCCTTATGATTTTTTGCTCGTGTGAGTCATGGCGTTGAGACGTAGTCGCAGGCTTCGAGGTCTGACCCCTGAAGAGACTGAGCTCCAACAAGTTTGTTTTATCTGCCAGGGAAGTATTGACATCAATACCCTGACAAGATGCCAACGCACTTCCTGTTGCAATGTGTTCATGCACAAATCCTGTCACCATCAGATGGTGACGAGACTGCGCACGTGTGGTAATTGTCGACGCGAGAACGAGGCAGACCAACGCGAGATCGTTTTGGAAACGGACGAGGAGATGGACGACGAGTCTGATGAGATCCATTTTCCATGGGTGAAGGTACGATTCATACTGAGATAGCGCGAGAGTTGAATGAGTACAGACGTGATAGGAGATACTTGATCACTCACGCACCTGGATCCGTGTTTTGGCAAGAGTTGCCGTTTGCGATGGATCCTGGTGTATGGCTTGGCTATTACTATAAGATGGAGTTATTCACTAGACTGTTTGCGGAGCAACCCTTGTATGTGCATGGAATTGTGAGAATGCCTTGCGAAGCGACGTGTTTTATGCGACGGGCCGTTTATATGATGTTTATTTTCAATACTCCTTTTTCCGTACTCAGTGACGCACGTGATTTTAAGTTTAGATTTTTGTTCTTTCGGGACACTACGGACATGAGTATTCGAATCAATCATCTTTCTTTATTGCCTTTTGGTGGAGGACCCCCGTTGTACCAGGACTCATTGTTCTGTTGATTTTTACAGACAGACTGACTCATAGAGAAAGGCTCCGTCAAAGAGTGTGTGAGGTTCTACACGCTTACGGAGATGAGGGTCGACCCTTTTCGACGCATGGTGAGGGAACTCCTTCGTGGAACATCTTGAGTTATCCACTCTCACCCGTGATATGGTTCCAGTACTATCGCGATCTGGAGGACTTCATACGGAACATTACGGATATCACCTCGATAAGGCATCCCATGCTGTACATTCATGCTACTGTGTTTGTCCCGTTTCTAACGACACTGCACGCCGATCTGCGCTTGGCGGTGTACAGAATGTTTTATCATAACACGCCTTACTCCGTGTGGCATTTTATACGAGCCATTCGATTCAGACTGTTATTCGTGGCCTCGACCTCGTTTGGTGATCAACTGAGGATTGAAAGGTTGAGACTGACGGATGAACTGTCTGATCCAGTTTACGTAGGTGCGGAATTATTATGTGAGTCATAAGAGAGCCTTTTTGAACAAATGTAAACTTTTAATGTTGAATTAAAAAATTACAATTTCAAACGTTT
>JAHPZR010016382.1:22500-32500 GCA_019787425.1 Platygyra sinensis | reverse complement strand
CAATATGATCCAAGCTCTCGTAAGCCTAGGATCGATTGTCGCCGCTCTCTCGTGTCTGGTGAGTTCGGGGGAAGAGCGCGGGCTCCTTTTCCGAACAGCTGCTAACCTGCGATCAGGCATTTTTTCTTCCCCGCGTCTAAATACAGGGAAGGAGGGCATGATCGCAGGTTAAACAACGGATGGTTATCGAGCCTATCGTAATCTACCACCTCCAGTAACCGATCGCTTAGGGTTGACATTTTGGGTGGTCGTTTTGCAGGCCCGTAGCTGAGGTTTTTGGAAGGGTGTTCGTATTGACAGGAATATTTATTAAGGGGGGTTAGTAAATACGAGCGCCGAAGGCGTGAGCCTCTAGTGGGGTATGGGGGCATGCTCCCCAGAAAATGTTGAAATGTAGAGCCCCGGAAATGCTATTTTCAGCATTGTGCATGTCAATATTTGAAACTCGATGTAGTGTAAAATAACAGGTACTTTTAGTCCTAACAACAATATTTCCCATGTTTTGCTAGCTTGATGCATTCATACATACATACCGGTTAAGTACATTAAACGTTTTACAAAAGCTTGACGTGTGCTGCAAAGGAATTTCAGGGTAAAAGCTTAAGCCCCCCATCCCCCGGCTCCGCCGTCAATGTACTAAAAGCAGCGTCAAAGCGTCAATATGCACTAAATACACGTATCACCTGGGTCCCCCGAAATTGTATTCCCCGCCTTTCGTCTTTCGAGACTCCATTTATGAAATCCCGAACGCCTGCTAACAAAATATTTTCAATGATGGGGTTATTTTGACTACATATAATACTAGGTCACTAAGATATATTGATGCCACTTACTAATTTACGACAGGACTATTCGTAAAGCAAACTTGACAACTGCATAATCCTCGGGTGGAGGCCTTGAAATAGATTGTCGACAATTTCGTCCAGATCGACAGGCATATCATACTTGATACTTAATACTTTGCCAATACTTTTAGCGTTTTCTTGCAGGGTAATTTAAAAGCTGCAAACTCAAAGTTTGTTTTCCATTCCTCTACTATTTGCTAAAAGCTGAAAATCAACAGTTTTTGTTTTCAGCCCTCCATTATTGACCTCCAAAGGGGGTTCGTTCGAACCCCTCGAACCTCCCCTCCTACGGGCATGGTTTAGAGGTCCATTTGTTCCCTCTAAACGTTTCTATTAATCTCCAGTTACAGAATTATGCGAAACCCTGAATGTTCGTTGTTCCGGTCCAGCTTGTGCAAGGAAGTGCAACGAAATTGTGGGTAAAGTTTTGATGCAAAATACACCCATATTAACGTCAATTCTAACAGAATTATATACAAGGGTCCATAAAAAACCTGGGTAAAAGTTGCAGATATGTCCAGAAATATATGCAGGTTAATGAAATGCATACACCTTATGATAAGCATCACAAAGTGTCCTCTTTCTAAAAAGTCACCAAAACAAACATAATTCTGTCAAATATGAAGTAAAACGAAAATGACACTTTGCGATGCTTATTCATAAAGAACAATGAATCTCATTAGCCTGCATTTCTGGGCATAAGTGAAAAGTTGAGGGACTTAAATGAATGAATTGTCTCTAAATTTTCTGTATCTAAAGCCTGATTTTCACTAGCGACGTAAGCATAAGTGCAAGCACAAGCACAAACACAATGATTGTTATTTCACAGTGATAACAGCCTTGATGCAGGCAACGGCACAAGCGCAAGCACAAAAACAAGAATCAAAATTTTTCCTTTTCTTGTGCTTGCGCTTATGCTTGCCACGGTTTGCACTGTAACAAATGAGAACGAAATACCATTCAGGCATAACACAAGCACAAAGATATTTTCCACACGTGGTTATGTTTGACCAGTGAAATCACTGGATCCAGATTACCTCGGGCCTAAACAGTTCGGAATGTTTAGATGATTTTCTTTATGCGTATGTTTGCGTCAATTTTCGTTTTCACTTGCATGGTTACATATAACAGATGAAACTTGTTTTTATAACTATTTAAGAATAAAAATGCTGTCAACACCAATTAAATGATAACAATTTAGGATAAAAATTAGCCATATAAAGGAAGGGGAAAAAACAAAGAACACAGACAAGCACACTAAGAGAAGTGATCAGACACTAAAAACATTGTAACGATGCGGAAGTTACACTTTCAGGACGTGATGTGTACTCTTTCCAGCGATCTCCGCGGAGAAATCATGTTTCTTATAGCGAATAAGAAATATTTGGCACAAGTGACCGTAAACAATTCAAAACTTACCAGCAAGAGAGGAAGTAAACAACACAGCGGAAGTTGCAGATATCGAAATGCCATCATGTTTGTACGATGACTCTTATGAATCTGCAAATCAAAAAAAAGCAACCGAAAATTATGTTCTAACTGTTTTCTAAAATTTGAAAAAGAACTGAGAAAAACGCCATGAAAACATTCTTTAAACGATCATTAGCCTTGGCTACGTTCAAGTGAATCAGAGGTCGGCTTTCTTTCCCATCGAGGCTTCGACAGCAAATTGAGCTTGGTCCTTTATTAATAAATGAAATAAATTTCGTTTTTCGTGTTTCGTTTTAGCATGTGATCTTTATTTCCCTGTCGAACGCGCACGATTTTATAGAATGCCGTTACAATATCCAATCTTGAGGGTCATATCTGAGAAAAAAAAAAGCGTAGATATAGTTCTTCAAAGTCGGGACGTTTTGTGCTCTGACGCTGGGGCCTAACATAAATAAAACTTCACCTTCACAAATATACAGCTGTTTCGACAAAGGTTGTCCCACAAAAGTGTAAAAGCGTAGGCGACAATGCCGATTGGCATTGTGGGTAGTAGGAGTTTGGCTTTTGCTTGATTGAGGTTCAAAGTGATTCAGCAACAAGGAACTAGAAAGAAGGAGTACACGTGCTTGTGCTGTTTCCTTCCACCACGCTAAAACACCTTGAGGTTCAATCAAGCAACCGTAAAAACTACCATTACCCATAATAACTTTCGACATTGCCGCGTACGCTTTTCCACTTTCATAAGACAATCTTACTCGAAACAGCTGTAGACGCGTTTCAGTGCAAAACAATCTTCTGAGTTCGCGAAGCTTGAACTTTGGAACTTTGCAAGATACGACACGAATACGTACTTGGCCAGCTAACAACACTTCTGAACCGTTTTTTGTTTTTGTTTTTGTTTTGTTTTTCAGCAGCATCAAGTAATTTTCGTTACGTAGCTGTAATGAAAAACTGAAAAACCGTTGATCAGTGAAGGGTTTGCACTAAATTCAACCGACAAAATATTAGTGACGTTTTCAACGTCACACTAAAACATTATGTGTACGTAAACATTGTGCGGGAAATATCTAAAACCTAAAAGTATTACCTAGTTTCTAATACTTAATTTTGTTGACGTAGTTTCAGTTCACCAAACGTCGAAGTCAATACCGAAGTTAAGCTATAGTAAGTTAGACTGAAAAAAATACGGATCCAGCCAATACTAAACTGATACGGCAATAACAAGCAAACTCTTTCAGAGGTATTCTTTTCGCAAGTTCTGCTCAGTCAAGGAATAAACTGACGTGTCATAGTTTACAGATTCGGTCAGGCAAGCTTCATGAAATATATGTCGTACGATGATGTTACTGACGTTGAGAAATCGTGCCCGATTACTTGTTTCCTCTTTGTCCACTACGTCAATAATGTCTTTTTTTGTTCATGATCAGTAGAAACGTTTTAGATCTATAGCTACGGATTTTATATCCCCCTTACTATTTCTTAAGTAGACTAACCGCTTTTGAAGTTGAAACAGTTTTCTTCGACGAAGAGCTCAGTAATGCTTGGAAAGGTCAACTGGGAGCAGCGCAAATGGATCTGCTGTTGATTCGAATCACTTTATAACTACGTGATGCGTTTGTGTTCCGCGTCTGTTGAAACACAGTCCACAAGACTGAAAGCTGTCGGAATCGGAGCCCATTCAGGCGGGCGACGACTAGAATATTTCCGGGTACAACAGATGTGTAGCACGACAGTAGTTTAAGCAACAAAATTTATTTTTAGTTTCGTCATATGGATGTAGACAGGTTGAATCATGATCAATCGCCAACGTTGCGACTTTTTTCATTGAGTGTAAGCAGTTTACCGGTTTGTTATACTTTAAAAGTACTTCCTCACGAGTAAACACAAGCAAGTTTAATCTCTGAAACGTGTTCAACTCTTAACCTCACCCTAAACGTACCCAGGCCGGTAGAACTATAAAAGGACAACGTGGTAATGGAAACTAAAACAGATATACATTACTATCGATCGACACTTATGTGAAAATTACTCTCCACTGACAGATTACTGACACATCACGATATCTTGCTCAACATCATCCAAGTCTTTGCTATGGCCGGTAATTGCCTGTTTCGGTGGGATCTCGAGAGCGCATGTAATTCTAACATGTGTAGATCAGAGCGAATTATAAAAAGCCACGACGACATTAACGTTAATGAAAACGCGTGCACTGTAAGTACCTTCCGTTGTCCTATACAAAGCCTTAGGGAAGTTGTCTAAGGCTTTGTATGGGACAACGGGAGGTACTTACAGTGCACACGTTTTCCGTCCTGTAATGAATGAAACAGAGATATCCAATAAGGAACTAACTAGATTATACTTAGACAACTGAAAAGGGCAAACGTCCCGACCAAAGACCTCTTAACATTCTACAACAAATGTATTCTTCATATAAAGGAATACGCATCAGGCTCCACAAAAAAAAAAAAAAAAAAAAAAAACCTTGAATTCCAGCTTGTCCGTGAGTTGGGACAAGTAAGTAGCTCTCAAATTTCGCTTGCATACCCTGGGCAAGTTTAATGATTTAGGTGGCAGACGACTTGCTTAATTGGCCCATTGGGCATGTGAGATTACTTGCCCCGAGGGATAATCTATTTGTCCGAGGCAATGGGACAGCACTCTTTATCGAGCCCTGCGGATGCAGTCTGTCATGTTGGACTCCCTGTGTTTTTCTCAGCTTTTCAATCTCTCATGGTGGTAAATTCATGTTACTTCCTTTTTCACATGATTTAGTCTTGCTCTGCAAGGGTCGAAAATTAATAAACACTCTAACATCGAACACGTTATTTCGTTAAAGATTTGATACCCACGTAATGTGAGCAATACTCACTTTTTTCATATTTTTTTAGTGAGGAACTATGAGACTTAACTCAAGTTATTCTCGCATTTTGATTGGTTCTCGCCTATGATCTATTAAAGGACAGATGCACAATTGACGTCATCTGTATAAAGTTTTTCCCTCTGTCGTTTTAAAATGGCGAGAAGTTTTGAAAATTAGGATAATATTTTACGTGACTGGGCAAAAGATAAGTACAAAAAAGTCCTGCCGAGGCATTAAACAGGTTCGAGAAGCCAGAAAACGAAAGCTAAAGCCGTTTCTGTTAGAAAATGATACAGAAATAATTTTCGAGCAGTCTCAGTCTGCAGTCGAGCGAGACTAAACCACGAACAAACTTGGTCTTGGTAAGCCGAGGACCATTCCTTTATCTCAAATTTAATAAACCCAATAAACAAAATGTTTCTGAGATTAATTTATTAAAAAGATTCAACTTTTCCCAGTGTCTAAACAACTGTTGACACACTGATTGATGTCAGGAGTGAAACATCAAAACATCACTTCTTAAAATCGGTAAAATAAATACAAAACCTTGCTCTCCGATGCGAATGTTCCTGTCCGCTTCAAGGCACAGCAGCGAGCTAAGTATGGTTAACCACAGCTCACGGTCAACAGCATCGCAACTAAAATGTGTCTCCGACCACTATATCAAGCTGATTTGAGAATCACCAACATTGGAGGACAAAAATCTCCACCGTTCGTTTACGCTCCTTTCATTCAAAAGTCGAATCAAATGGCCTCTAGGTTGACCGCAACCACAAGTTTTCCGAGGGTATTTTTTCAACTCCTGTAATTTTCAAGGCAACGTCCAAGCTTTTCGGCTCACAGGGCTGCTCCGATGACAAAATCTGACTTGACTTTTTAGCTTTTTCTTCGAGATTTGTAGATTTCGCAGTTCAATTCTGCTTTCGCTGTAAGTTTTCATTCCACGAGAAGCGACGCTCGAGTCAGGTTTGACAGTGGCGTGATTTTTCTCGACCAATCACAATTCTTTGCTACGCATAGTAACCAATAAAATTGCTTTATTTTGTATAGATCATAGATCACGTCAAGTGGCTTTTCTTTCGTGTTCGTCAAATTGGCAAGGGCGGGGCAAAGGCCGGCTTTCGCGTATGTTAAAATATTTTGAAATAAAAAAAGCTTTATCTCTAGTAGTTTGTTTTGTTGTTATATAAAACAAATAGATTCCATGTTGTCGTGCGTCTGTTCAGTAATAGATCACAGAAGACGTCAAAATGTGGTAAGAACATCAGTGACACACACGGCTACGCCTCGTGTGCCACTTTTTTGTTCTTACTACATTTTGACGTCATCTGTGATCTATTACTGAACAGACGCACGGCAACATGGAATCTATTTGTTAAATAGACTATGCCGGGAAAAATGAGACTGTGGGACTGTGGGACTGTGGGACTGTGGGACTATAGGACTATGGGATTATAGAACTTCGGCACTATGGGATTGTGAGTCAATGAGACTATGGGACTATGAGGCTATGGACTATGGGACTGTGGGACTATGGGACCACGGGACCACGGGACCATGGGACTGTGGGACTATGGGACTGTGGGACTATGGGAATATAGGACTATGGGACTGTGGGACTCAAGGACTCAGGGACTATGGGACTATGGGACTGTGGGACCATGGCACTGTGGGACTATGGGACTATGGACTAGGGGACTATGAACTATGGGACTATGTATGAAACCCATTCTTTTCCAAACTGACTTTCATAATTTTTTTAGTTCACCACGAAATTTTTGCCATTCGTATAGGTTTAAATTGATCACGTGATGCGATAGTGTTCATCCACACAGAGACACTATCAGCCCATAGTGCCCGCCTGCGTAAAATACCCGGATAGAAAGTGCAGTATTGTAAGCAGTGTCCATTATTGTAAAAGTAAAGTGTACTATTGCAAGTAGCGTAAGTATTGTAATAGTAAAGTATAACATCTTAAGTAGTGTAAGTATTGTAAGAATAATTTAGAGTGCAGTACTGTACGTGGTGTAAGTATTAAATTATTATAATAGTATTGTAGCTGCGGGAAGCAAGGCGGAAGGAAACATTTCATACAGTTACCGATTTCACATTGTCGAACGTTTGAAATCGTAACTCCAAATAACCAAAGTAAATTTTCAGTCTGCCGCAAATTTCGTCGGAAAAGAGAAAAGGATGTGTTCACTAAGTGGTCCGCAGATAATGATTCGCGGTCGACACTACTGCACAGAATCTTTGTCGCACTGCTTATTTCCAAACCTTCGAAAAACACTATGAGTCTAACAATTTTTTTATTCTTCGACTTCTATCTAAATCGAAAGAGAAATAAGTGATGGTTGGCGGCGTACAGTTGCCGGCCTATTTACATATCCGTCAGATATCGGTCGTCCTTAACGCTTCTTGATCGTGAACGATCACACAACTTTGACGGTTAAGTTATAAATATTGCGGGATTGGAAGATAGAGGTTGTCAGTAGTGTTTCTACAAATTGCTGGTTAGCTTTAAGAAGAAAATTTATGAAAATAGCGTTTGAAAGTCTACAGAACGAATTCCAGTGAGAGTTGTTCAGTGCGGATTCTCACAGACTGAGTTTGCTTGTTTCGGATCGACAAAATCAACCATCGCTTACGTCTTTATTGTGCCATTGTGCCGATCATCGCCAGTAAATTGTGCAATATATCTTTCTTTAAATCTGGGATATTGCTGCAACAACCGATAGCACCTCTGGAAGGCATTTCAGCGCAATTTTCGAATGTGTATTACACCATCCTCAAGGAAATGAGAGGACTTGCGATATCCAGCCGCCCTTTTTTTCATTTGCAAATCACAATAACTTACACTGTACTTAATCTACTTACAGGACGACATTCAATACTTAATTTACTTACAATACCACACTCTACGATAGAATACATTGTTTTAATCTACTAATTACACTGCTAAACATAACTACTATTAATTGCTTACAGTTGCAAATACACATTGTGATAAAGATCAATTAGTAAACACAAAAAACAATTCTAAACGACGTACACTACTGACAGTAGGGACTTTAAGCAGCGGAAACGCGGACGGCGACGGGGACGCCGAAACCTGTGAGAACATTGGGGAGAGAACGCCGTTGTGACAGAAATTCACAAACATGAAGCAGCACCGTCGGAAACCATAGTTTCTGCACTATACTGTCAAGCTTATTGATGTAACTTTCGTCCTCTGTTTATCAGGATTACTTCATGTGAAGAAGTTCGCAATCAACTCTTGATAAGTTCTGTAAGTTACGGTGAAGGTGTGTTAAACGATCACGAACTCCTACTTTTGTGCGATTTAAGGTGGCCGAACACAATTTTGGCGCACGCTCTTGCTAACGTGATTCAGCGCGCGCACAAGTATTGCATAAAAACAAACATGGCATAAATGGAGCGATCATTTTATTTGCTCAATGTCTGCGCTATCTGTACTATTTTTTTCACAAATGAACACAATGTATTGAATTGATGGTTTTACTCTTTTATTACAAAGATATGTTAGAAAGGTAACGATGCAAAGAACTCAGCTCTGCTATTTCTTTGTTGCTAAAAGAACCCAGTTAAATGCAGCGCATGCGTAGTAAGTCGAAAAAAGTGCGATTGAGTGAAAAATTGGCTTCTCGGAGGCGCTTATTTCTCGAGAACCACTCATTAGAATTTCACGAAATTTGGCACGAAAATACTTTAGGAAATAAGTAACTGGAGGATTGAAAAAAAATTGAACTTTAACAAAGGAAATTCAAGATATGCCAGTGAACCTTCAAAGAGGGATAATTAAAGATCTGTTTGTTAAATTATTATTAAAATAGCGCTAACTTGCGAGTATCGTTACAAGCTTGTTGCATGCAAATTATAACGAAAATCTAATGACTAGATTTTCTGCAAATAAACAAAACCGATTTTAAACACCTGTTTATATTTGATCATGTTGCCATGGCAACGGTACATACGTCAGCTTAATTATCAAAAAGTTGAAGTTTGTGTTGTTAACTTGCTTGCTGCCATTTTTGGTGACCAAAGGATCAAGGGTTTTAGAGAAAAATGTAAATGAAACAGAGGTATCAAAAACCGTGTTCAGCCACCTTAAAACGGTCTAATATTCTCGACCTACATCATTCCTTTCCTGAATTTAAATTCGATGATTTGGAGACGACGAGTGCCTGGCCGAATTTCGCTTCCACAACGCGACTTGCCCCTTCTCGCTGAATTTTTTAATGGAGTAAATGAACTAATAAACAGCAAATGTTTAATCAGACTGGCGCGACAAGTCAGTGTGCCGACTGATAAAGATCTAAGTAAACCACTGATCTTACGACTGAAAATGAAAACAGTTTCGACAGCTACACAAATTTAAATGGTGTACACCCTTTAGTAAATGTGCTAGAATCTGACCATAATAAACCGTTTGACATTTTAGTACTTCTTGAAAGGAAAAATTTCGATTGAAATGCATGTAAGTTCTCTTTATTTACATAAGCTTTCAAAAAATATATTTCACGGTACTCACATGTTAGCCGACTGGCTTGAGTTCGCTTCAGCTTTCTCGACCTTTCTTGAGCTTTAAAATGAAATTTCTCACATGAAAAGAAAAAACAAGCGATTAAAGTTCCTAGAAATTAGCATCACGGGTTATTTAGCGCTAAGGCCCGTTTCAAACGCCGTGCTAAAAGTCGTGCCGAACTAAATTCAATTTGGCTCGACTGTAGCACGACATTAGGGACTTTAAGATCCAACAACGCGGACGTCATTCAATATGCCGTAGCCGCGTGGGCCCTGTGTCGAGGACGCCGCGTTTGTGGCGGGAAAAATAAGTTAAGAT
>JAHPZR010016382.1:0-20000 GCA_019787425.1 Platygyra sinensis | reverse complement strand
ACAGAGCTTGCCGTGCTACACGGCAGAGTCGAACCTAATTCTTAAATGGTTTCAAACGCCGTGCTACAGCCGCGCCAAAGTCGAACTTACATGATGAATTGAGTTCGGCACGACTTAAGCACGGCGTTTGAAACGGGCCTAACACAGCAGCAGAAACGAAAGCTAAAGCTCACGTTTTCAGACAACGCGAAATGAGCTAGACTCACGTCGGGCCTGAACGCAGAACGTCAACCAGTTCCCCGCCAGTCATGCGCAATGGACATTTTGGGTTTTCCCTGATGCTGTGGCGTTCCTGTCGCCGTCCCCTGTACTCAAAGTCAAATACAGACAAAATGTACAGGGAATCAAGAAACACTGATAGCTAAAAAAACAAGGCTTACTAGAATATGTTCAAATTAAAAATTCCCATTTCTTGGGAAGAGCAGTTTCTCCATTGGCCTCCAATGTCATAAATTGATTTTAAGTATCGGATGAAACGTTCTATCTTAGGTGCGGTTTCTCAGTTTTCTTTTGCTCATCCAGATAATTTCCTGGCTAAGAGGCAGGAGAAATTAATTTGTTGGTGATTCTTGGAAGAATCCGGCTTTAAGCCGAGAGCGACAAGTGGTTCTTTTTTGTAGTGTTCGGAAATAATGTCGGGTAAAGTTAGCCTTTCGGTTAACTCATGCCATGCAGAAAGAAACCACTTTAGGACAAGACCAAAAGAGATGGAGTAGCTTTTCCTGTTCTTCATTGCAAAAAGAGCAGTTTGGGTTGTCTCTTATTCCAATTTTTGTCAGGAAGTCATTCGTTGCTATTCGTCTATGCAAGAATTTATACTGGAATTCAAGAATTCTCGTACTCTTAGTGTATTTAGATGCTAGCTAGAGTTGGTAGGCATCTCGTCAGTCTTTTAGCCATTTCTGCATTTTGTGGAAATCAGTTTAGTGTAAACCAGTATATTCGCGCTTTAACATTTTGTCAATTTTTCCACAAATCTTTCATAGTTACAATTGTTGGCACAGTCGTTTTTACATTTACTCCAAAGAGACTTTAGAGGAGACATACGTCCGTAATACTTTAGAGGGCAAAATTTAAGGCTGTACTGATTTGCGCTTCATTTCAGCTAATGATAAAAATTGTTAGAGGCATTTTTCAGATGTTTCACTTTCGTGATGCCCTTGTCAAAACATTCTTGATAGAAGATGGGGCAGTTATTGATTCTTACGAGTGAGCTGTGCCATAAAATTTGCTCGAGAAATTGGTTCTCGGACATTATGTGGTCATCAAAATAGACTTCTGCCCCTATGGTGTATTTCTTGATTTACTTTGCTAGTGAGTACTATTGAGCCTCCATGTCTCTCTAGTTCAAGATCAAAAAACAAATTTCCATTTCCCCTGATTTTCCTCATTTAAATATTTTTTAATCCATGTGGCTTTTAGGGACTTGCTAAAAGATTGTATATCTATCATTTAAGACCCCCATTTGAGTAATCATTACTAAGTATATCCCGCTTAATTTTATCTCCTTTTCCATTTCAGAGGAATGAGTAAAATATATAACCTTCCTTCCAGCACTTCTCATAATTAAACAATAACCGGCCAATTAAGCGTAATTTGATTCCACCTTCGATTTCTCGAACCAATTTGCGTTTCCACTGGAGGTTCGAGAGATCGGGATTCCACTGTAAATTAATAAATAAATAAGTAAATAAATAAAGGCGGCGTAGGGCATTATATTCATCGCTCTTTTGCTTTTCAGCCAGAGAAAACAGGAACTAGGTGGGGCAAAATCAAGTCTCCGAGACTTGAATAGGCTCAGGGCATTCGTTGCCAAGTTACGAGAAAATACGACTAATAACGTTCCACTAGCGCGACAATTAACGAAGTCTAATGACTGTCTCCTCGATTTTTTGTTTTCGGTTTTTTGGACTACACTCAGTAAGAGTAAGAATTTTTCCAAGATTTTCTATGCTGTCCCAAAGTCCCCATAGTTAAATTTTTCTTCTTTTAATTTCAGCTCGATTTTAACCCTATATTCAGGGATTCGAGACACTCACTCGACATTTAATTAAGGTTGCTCGAAATAGTTTCCCGGGCCGTTTCTCGAAAGTCCCGGTACCTTAACGGACCCGAAATCACATTTTCAAATCAAAGTCTCGAGAAAAGTAGGGTGTGTTCTGACCTCTAATAAATTCCATTTTGTTTCTTTAACTGATAACTTTACTGTACAATTTACAAAAACCTTTTGAAAACCCCATCTTGAATGGAAAACAAAACAGCTCAACGGGCCCGGTAATTATCGGGAGCTTCAGAAACGGGCCCCTCCGGCACAGTTCCAAGACATCGACTTTGCTGGGTCATCATAACCACTCGGTTGATGCCAACGTACATCACGGTACCAAAACACTACCCAATTATCGGTGAACATGTCGCTGTCAATTTTGTGGCACAATAGAGTACCATAGCAACAATATGACTTGCTTAAAATCCCCTTAATTTTACCTTTAGACTCTTTTAACTCAAAAACGAACTGGGAATGACCTCTATTTTTCATCATCGAATTGTGATATGCATTATAAGATGCCCGCTTTTTGCAAAGTTTTAAAAAAATTTTGTGGAGTGGGTTTGGATTGGGTTGAGAACCACCTTAAATTTTCGAAAATTAAGGTGGCTCTGAATCCACTCAACAGATTCTTTTAAACTTTGCACCATTGAACGCTGGATCTTATCATGGTAATCACAATTCGATAATAAAAATCAGGGGTCACCGAGCTCGTTTTTGAGTCATAAGTTCTTAAAGCTAATTTACGGGTGTTTTTAGCAGGTCATATTGTTGCTATAGTAACTTGTCAAGTAAAAAGATTACAATTTGTTCACCAATGATTGAGCAATTCCTATATTACCACTGCTGTGCATCGCTTGTTGAGCATCGGTAGTATTCATCCTTCAAAGTATAGCTCTTAAGAAAAGTGCAGGAAATTGTTGCTAGCCTCCTCAAGGATGCTCTGCATAAACGTTTGATATAAACGTTTGACTACCTTTCCCAGCTTTCGCGCCTTGTCAACTAATTCCCAATCCCTTTTTAAAATCTAGCTTCGATTGTTAACAGTCTGTGTGAGTCTGATGTTTCAAAGCAATGGCTGGCGCCATTTCCCCTGCGCGACATCCGCGAAAATCCTCGCAGCAATGTACGCGCGTGTGCCGCAGGCCGGATGGCGCAATTTGTTCTAAAAATAGAAAAAATTGTCCCATATCATGGGGCCAACCCCAATACTAGAAACTGCGCGCGCTTACGGTCTCCGTCCCTGATTATGGCTCCTGGTTAAACGAAAAAAATATATTCTAAAAGGAACAACGCCATTCTTCTATAGTTTGAAAGGCCTTTTGAATAAGCAGCAATTAGTTTTTACTTCATGGGAACTTTAAGTTTATAAGTCTGTTATGCATTATTCTAACCTTTTCAGAAGGAAAGAAAATTAAATTTAAAATCCTTGACAAAAAGGCTCAGTATGACCGTGAGAGATCGACCAAAGGAACCTATTTTTCTCGCTAACGTCCATTTACTAGAAAAATCTTTCTTTGAAACCGGCTTTTCTGACCAATTGGCTTTGCTTGTTTGCTCAATTGGCATGGGGCTCAAAACTAAAACTTTGATGGCTAGCAAAACTGAGAGACAGAGAAAATGCATAAACAACTGTCAGTCCTTAAGATATTCATTTTCAATAGAAATCTACTAGCGTTCTCTGATTGGCAACGCTACTCACTCTCTATTCTGTGATAGATAGTGAGTAGCGTAACAGTGTGTGCTTGTTAACAAAATGACGGCCGTTTCTTTGCGTTTTCGAAGTGTTGAGAAGAGGATTTAGATTAAGTTTTGAACGACTAGTAGATTTATACTAAAACAATTAGATTATTCGCTCTCGATTTCTATCGCGCGATGCGCCCTCGTCAACGATCACGCGATAGAAATCTCGAGCTCATAATCTAATTGTTAAATATAAAACCTATTCGCCGATGAAAAGATATTTTTGTCTTTCTCAGCTCCGTTGACTTGAGTACCAGTTTGTAAGGTTCACACTGAATAAATGAATTTATGTGTGCAGCGCTATTATCCCGTACACACTGCTTGTGGCTGCGCTATTCGAGTCCTGGTTCCGACATTGTAAAGTTACTGACGTCCTTATTAAAATTTGTTTTATAATAAATGAAGCAACCATCCCATGGGTTTCGAGTCTTAAGTTGAATTTAACCAAAAGACGCCTCGATATTGAAGTCGAAAGTTGATATCTACAACTTTGTTAATGCTTTTCATGGGAAGAAAACGTTGAGCAGGTTAATCGTGCTGAGTCTGGTTTTTTTGTGGTTTGCAGAAATGCCGGTATAGGGCATTATATTCCTGCTATTTTGCTTATCAGTAGGGGAAACCAAGAACCAAATTAGGGAAACATCCATGAAGTAGCCCAAGAAGTTACGTTTTCAAGAAATTGAATGGGCTAAATTTTAAAGGGTTTCGTTACCACGTTGCTAAGTCACGTTACGATGTCCGTGTATTTACTACACATACTTCTACAATAAGACAGCCAAGATATAATTTTCTCATTTTATTTTAACAGTCAGCACTAACAGCTTAGGCCACTTGCAGACGGACAAGTCTTCTTCGCGTTTCTAGCAGCTATGTTTACAATTCACACTTACTCAGACAATTAAAGACAGTCAAAACAAAGATTTTAGTGCTGCACACTTGACAACAATCCTAGGTCCTTATATGGATAGTTACGAGATGCACTGAATCAACCGACTATCCCGATTATATGGCGAACAAAGCTAAGATTGTTTGAGATCTGCGATTAATTCAGTGAATGAAATCAGTAATGATGCATGGTTGTGGATTTGCGAAGACCACGCCAAGTCTGTCAAGACTGAATCAGAAGTCTAAACAAGTATAAATTGTAAAGGTAACTTATTTTGTTTCAGCGCAACTTCTACAAAAAAGCAAAGCAGTCAACGAACTTGTCGATTTTCATCATTTGCTGTTAGATTCGTGTGTTCAACGAATCTAATGTTCCTCAAAAGTAAGTGAGTAAGTCACTTGACGCCTTCGATCCCAAGCGTACAGCACTTTTTCTCTGGGGTTGTAGTCCAGCATGCAGTTGAAACTATAGAGGTTTGTGAACTGTATGTTGGGGTTCCACTGTTTGCCTGTCTTGGTGTCGTAAGCAAAGTTGATGGTAGTGGGATTGCTGTTATAGGCGTCGATACAGTAAATCACTCCACAGACAACAAAAGCATTGCCCATCGAGCTCATTGGTTCTGTACAAAGACAATAAAGATATGTACGATTGAACTCTAGCCAATTCTCGTAATACACTCTTGATTACATAAACTGCGCTATTTGCCACATGTTACTTGTGCGTGTTAAGGTAATTCCCCTGAAATAAAACTGCCAATAGATTTTCATTCAAACTTTGCCCACTGAATATTTATCATATGAGAACTTCAATTTTGAAATAAAAAAGGGGGGTGCCCATACTCATTAAGGAGCACTGGGACAATGAAAATGACCCATTTTGGCATTCTTTAATGCTTATTACAAGAACGCATTTCCAGTAATAATTGTAAATTTTTGTGACCGAAACTCATGAGAACACGCATTAAACTGGAGTCAGTGTATTGTATCGGAGACAAATAAACTTTTCAAGTTTAATTTAGACAGAAAGCTGAATTCTTGATTAAAATTTCAACCAAATTTCTTGACATGGTTACCATACGGCAAAATAGAAAAGACCACAGTTTACCTGCTATTTTCGTTATTTATTCAATTTTCAGCAATAGGAATCAGATCATTCTTTCCTCAAGCAAAGTTTATGATAAGTTGATTACAATGACTGAAAAAAAAGTTGGGGTGCCCGTGCTCGTTGGTGAGCTATAGCCATTTTCCAACTGACAGCGCTCAATATCAAGGCAAATCCGCCATATTTTCAATGTGCGCGTGCACGCGGGCGCGCTAAATGACGCCATAAATTATGCGCAGAAAGGATGCGCAGTGCAATTGTGAGGAATAACCTTAAATTATAGATGACGACATGATTTTGGCAATCTTTGTCTCAGATTGTTTAAACCATTAAATGTTTAAACTATTATGTGTAACTCAGTTCACGTGGCTACGTAAGGTATTGAGTGTTCGCGTAGAGCAAGAAACAGAACAATAACCGTTAAAGATAACCGTTTTGTATAGACCTTTTGGCCATAGTCCATGTATGGTGATGAACTCGGGCTGGTAAATAAAATATCACTTTTAATGATTACTGCCACCTTCGCAAAAAGAATCCTAGACTGCTGGCATTCTGTTTTTCTCTCGAAATTTCAGCAGGAATTATGAGGAGAGACTATTTAGCCTAAAGGAGAATGGGACGAGACATGGAACTTCCCCACTCGACCATACGATCCTGTCTTGCCTTCTTCTCCTTCTTCTTGTGTTCGCCATGACTAAACGCTCGTCCTAGAGACCCGGCTGCCAGCAGACTAAAGGAATCCCAGTCAGTTTTTACTATGCGTGAGAAGGGACGATCAAAAATTTATTATATGCTGGGGTGTTCTTTCGTGAATATCGAGATAAAACCCCAAGAGAAATAACATGCATGTTTCTGCGGATTCACGTATTCAAAGATCAATAAAAATTATGGCCGCCACTTTCCTCGACGACATAATTTAGGAGTATGGACAGGCTTTATCGTGGTCCTAGTTTAAGCCCTTATTGGTGAAAATAAAATGAACCATTCTAAGCAACTAAAGAGTAAAAGACAAGTGAGAATATTGATTTTGTGATTACCCGTGTTGAGTGTCCAAGTTCGAGTGATGACGTTTTTGTAAACATCAATTTTGGACGCGTACAGTTTCCCGCTGTTTCCAGTACTAGCCCATAATAACCACAATCCCTGCTCGTCAACTGCCAGGTCCATTGAAGTGTATCCGCCCCACTGGTAGGCTGCCTTTCTAGCTGTGTAACCGCTCACGCTGATTGTGGCCTCAATGCGCTCTGTATGCAGACCATACTTGTCGACATAGACCGAATTTTCTCTGTCACGACAAAATGGGATCGACAGGATTTCAAAATTGTTTTGCTAGTTGTGGTTAGGAGGGCATAGTCTTGGATAGCCGGTAAGGACGACAAATGATATGACAAGTATTATGGCTCAAATAAGCCAGAAGCTAAGGTCAGAACAGGCTTTGGTAGATTGTGCCCGAAAAAAAAGCATATTATGCTTTTAGCAGTGCTCATTTTTTTTTAGAAACTATGCCAAAATTATGCTACTTTCTGAAAATTATGCCCTCTGTCACCAAGATTATGCTACTTAGATTTAAAGAAAAATAAAGATCACCAGTAGATTATAATTAACTCTGTCAATTTTAACTTTAACAAACATTCATATAGTCCACCTTCCAGTCTAACAGTCTTTAGCATCGCAAATACGCATGTGCACACCTTGAATAGTGAAACAAATAATATCAAAATCTAAATCAAAATAAGCCGTTTGTACTTTTCCTTGTACTTTCCGGTATTACGTTTAGGAACACGTTCTCCAGAGATTCAAACTCTCGTTACGGAACTGGAAGTGCTGAAAGGACTTGAAGTGCTGGACGTGGATGTACTCGAGGACGACGCCATCGTTGATCTGAGGTCTGAGGGGCCGAGCCGCCGAGCCATAAGCGTGGTGGCCTGACGAGAGTCTCAGTCGCTCAGATATGCTGACCACCACAGGGTAACCTGGAGTCTGCCGGCCATTGACCATGGGCATTAGCACAGACCTCGATATTTTCCAAAAACAATACAGAAATAAAATACAAACTGAATTATTTTAGAACTATTATCTTTTTTTTAATTTTCAAGGCATAAAAGTTCGGACTATGCTAGCAGTGCTAGACTGAAATAAAAGCTTAAAATAATGCTCGCTTTGCTAAATTATGCTTAAAATTCTGCTAGCACAATCTACAAAAGTCTATGTCAGAAAATGAGTTCAGTATGAAGATATGAAAACCTGTCTTCATTGAATGTTATGTGAAGGACACTTAAACTAACATAACCTGTTATAATAGAGGTATGGTCCATATACCACTGCTCCAGTTCCGTCCCAGTTGTAAGGAAGTGTGTAGGTCTTGCGAGGCACACCTGCCTTGAACTTGTCCATGTTTTCAAACTCTTCCAGTATGTTTTTTCCTGCATAATTTTCCATCACGAATATTGTCTCAGTACCCATGATACCTAGCGGGTCTTTCATCCAGGCACCACAGTAGTAATATCGAGCATTGTGAGTGACAGGTTCACCAACAGACTTGATGTTAGTACAGCTGTCTGCAAGAATTCGAGAAAAAATTAAGACAAAAGCATTTTGTTGTGGACCAAATTTCCCATTTTCTCGTGACAAGAGCCTGTTCCAAGGTTGCTGTACAGGCAACTCCGTTTATGGTGACCACAGGGAGCACACAATCTTGCTGAGTAGGCAGAGAGTACATAAAGGAACGAAAAGAATCAAAAGCTAACCTTTGTCTCCTGTTGTGATATCTTACGTCACCTTACAGAGAAAACCGCTACTTACAAGTCCTGCGTAACACTGCAGGGCTAAACTCGTACCAAGGCCGTTTCGCGCTCTGCAAAAAAAAATTGGGGGTTTACATATAAACATATGTAAACTCCAAAAACTTTTTGCAGAGCGCGAAAAGGCGTACGTACAATTTTAGCCCTACAGTGTTGGGTGATGTAGCAGCTCTCGTAAGGTGTCACATGAATGGCTTGCAACCCTTTGAGAGTTCATTACAACAAACAACAGAAACAATGCCCCCTAGCCACAAAACAATAACAGCTGCTGCAAAATAAGGATAATTGACAAACCTCTCTGAAGAATGTAAACGCTCTCCTTCGCCTTTTGGAAGTCATGCTGTTCATCAACAATCATCCTAAGCAGCTAAGAATTAAAAGACGAATGACTGGAATGTCAACTTCGCCAGCATATTTAGTGATTTAATTATTTTACCTTATGCTTTTTTTCTTTGATAAACTAATTTTGGTTGTCAGATTTCTGGTTTTCAAGCTAACGTGTTGGAGTCATCTTATAAACAATAAAAATTATCAGTTCTCGGTTTATCTTATTTTTTGTGTAACACGGTTGAAATAAAACATGTTTGTAAAACTTACATGTTTCTTAGCCAGTTCAAGAGCAAGATCTTTCACAGATAGCTTAGACGAGTGGTGCGAAGACGAGGTTCGGTTGGTCCGAGGATTGATCGAGGAAATGCCGAGCACGTCACCCTAGAAAGAAAATATATTTCAGCAAATTTATTGACAAAGGATTGAATATAGAATATAATAAACTGACCCAGTTGATGTGGGTGGAAAACGCAAGACATTTTAGCGTTGGGAACGAGCGTTTGATTACTTTCTCTGTGGGTTTCTTTTTTCCGAAAATGATCACAGATCACTAATTAACTAAATCACCTAATTTTTCCAATTTTTCTAATTAAATATGTTGCCAAACAGCTAGGCAACATAATATGATCAAATAGCAGGTCTTCTGGTGCCGCGCACAGCTAAATTCTAAATTCTATTATCAGGAGAACTGTATGACCATCTCTAAAGAGACATCATTCAGTTTTTCGAACGACAGCTAATATCGCCGAAATTATTGGGTATAAAAGGCTCAATTTCGCGGCCAGAGAATTTTTGATAATGCGCTGTCGAAACTGGCGCAGTTGAAAACGTAAACCTAACTTGGATTAAACAAAACAATCTAGGAGCAGATACGTTAAGCAACCAAATCATCAGCAAACTTACCAGCAGCAGAAAAAAATGGAGGCAAAACAGCGATAGATATCGAAACATCTTGCTGGCAAACTGGTTCGTCCGATCTGCAAAATCAGTAAAACTGAATTAGTAAGAAACTAACGTCTTGAGATAATCAACAGAGTCTGAGCTCACTGGCTTACCTGAAGACCTCAAGACTTTCTTCGCTTTGGTAGACACGTTCTTCTCTGGAAAAGGTGCGATGAGAAATGACCTTCCTCTCCTGAGCTTCATGATATGTCTAATTACCTTCAGTCAGTTATGAATAAGGAATGCGAGATTTTTCATGTTCTTATGGCTGTTATGTAAATAATTTCTGTGCATGACGCAAGTGTATTGTTTCACAAAACACGCTTTTTTGTGAGAATATGTGTTATACGAATATGGAGGCTGTCATTTTCACAATTTTAAGAATAAAACCGAGGCTGAGATTTTGCAAAGAGTATAATTTTGTGCGTTGAAAATTTGTAAGCACAATGCAAATATATGTTTTAAACTAAATCGTATAAAATCTTTCTCTAAACGGAAAAACTACTCAATAAACAACGAAAAGCCGGCGCCGATTAGCTGTAAGTTCCATGCCAATGTTCCGTATGCATATGTTTCCATGTTCCATATGTTCCAACTGAATTTTGCGAGAAGTTGTGTGAAATGTATGCATGTATGCATGATATCAGCTGACTGCATTGCCTGCAGTCTGGCTCCAGACTTCAACCTACATTCTAAAACGCCATATTATCTAATAATATTCACAAGAATATTTTCAGCCTAAAATCGGCAGAAGAATAGGAATATTCAGCCTGGGTCGCAGATACAATTCTTGTTAAAAGAGAATCGTACATGCATGTACCAAGTCAATAAAACTTGCATGAACTTTGAGAGCCACTGATAGTGCAGTCTATGGTAGAATGAAAATATACACTCGATCTGTTTGATGATAAAACTTGAGTCGTTTTGAGTAAAGTAGTTTAAACAGTTTGAGAACTTTGTTATACATGTATATCATTAAAATCTCGGGTTAGCGAACTAAAGCTTTTTGTTTTACTGCTCAGTGACCACTGAATAACAGAGTACTATAAAGAAGTAATTATCTCTTCTATCATGTTTATCATATGAGGGAGACTTCACAAGAAAGCTGAAGTTTACTTGTCTGATATGCAATATCCATACTTTTCATGCAGAAGCAAAATCAAAATGCTTGTCAAACAGGCGTTATAATCGAGAGAGAGTGACAGAGATCGACCGAGGGGGTGCGAACGAGAAGAAGCTTTCTTTGAACCGGCTTTTCACAACAGTGCTCTACAATAAATTTTATATGCTTGGTCCTCCGACCCACATTCTAATTCTACACTTTGAATAAAACAAGACCCGGGAATATGAATGTTTCGTCAATATTAAAGTTGCCTGCATGTGTCAAAACACGCGTCGATAATTTTCAGCCGAAGTTGAATTGCTGCGGTAGGAAAGCGGAATTCAGCAGGATTGTGTGTTGGAAATTCCAGAGGTACCTCTTTGTTTAACTGATTTCACCACACTTTTGGCTGGCACAAATAACTCGTAGTTGAAAACGAAATTTAACATCGACTATTTAATAGTTACAGCCGTAGAAAATATTACGCTCTCGATCCGTAAGGTCAATAAATTTCACGATCAAGATAGAAACAGATTGAGAATTGAGAGAAAATTGCAGACTCCGTGCCTATGTCATTTCGGAAAAAAATGGTTCGTATATTGCGTTTAATTCTGTTTGCCATAAAACGCCATTGTGCTTGTTTACTTTTCAAGGCAGTTTTCTAATCTTTTTTAATTTTTAATTTTGAACGCATTTTGTCTAATGTAGTTTCTGTCTACCACCTGGACTAAACTGAAATAAAGGGAATTAAAATAGATTAATGTCAGGAAACCTTCATTTGAATTCTAAAGCTTCGATTTTCTCTAGGAAGTCCCATTTGAGTCAAAACACTGCAAGAATCTAAATGGTCGAAATTCCTTGATGATGTGTCACCCGAGTGTTGAACCACGTACTTGATTCATCGGTAAATTTCTAACTTTCGTAAGCCGTCTTCTTTATTTTCATTTTTGAGTCCCGCTAAGGATAAAGAAATTTCCATACAAAATGTCAACTTTTTTTTAAGTTGGGCGTCCTCAAAAATCGTGCGTCTCATTCTCTCGATAATTAAATGTAAAAGTATTTAGTTGTTGAAATAAAAGGAGTTCATCGATAAACGTATACAATGTTTACACAGCTAAGTTTTCATAACCCTGTTTATTATTCATAAGATTGCGTTTCGGCAACAAAAAGCTAACAATATGAAAAACAATTTCAGCAGACAAATGGTCAAATAACGGTTTTTACAAGACAAAACCGCCGTCAATCAATGCCTCAGACAGGTGACAAGTGACAATCAGTGAGTCGTCATACATTAATTAAAGATAAATTATGCAACTCTCAAAGATAACATGCCTCTCTGTGCCTTGACCTCCCCGCTCTCAAAGATTCTAAGCAAAACATTAGAAAATTAAAAGTCTCTGATGACTTTCGATCTCTTTAAAATTGCATAGTACCATCTGTAGTATGCAAAGGATGACTTTGTGATACATAAATTTTTTTCTAGTAATTTTGATTTTGCGCTTTCAGAAAGCTGAGCTACTTTTATTCAATTTTCCTTGCTGTTAAGGCGTTGTTAAGCCCTTCTTTATTTTGAATTTGGGATCCAGCCGGCTAAGGCAATGAAAACCTGAGGTTTTCATACAAAATGCCAAATTTTTATTAACCACGGTGCTCTCGAAAATCATATCCGGCTTACTTCTTAGAATCTCAATAACATTTGACAAAAAAAAACATTGCAGCTTTTTCAAAAATGCAATTAAAAGTTTAATACAATCATCCGAAACTTGATTTTTTCATTAAAGTAGCGAGTAAACCTTCAGAAAACAAAAAGAGTTCAAAGATAAACGTCTAGAAGTTTTATACGGACAGTTTCATAACGTTTCATAAAGATGCTTTTCCGAGACAAAAAGCTAACAATTTAAAAAAAAATCAGCAGACAAATTGTCATATAACGGTTTATGTAAGACAATACAGCTATCAATCACGCTGGTCTCGGACGGGTGACAATTGACAATCAAGGAGTCATGCATTAAAGATAAATTATGCAACTCGCAAAGTTAACATGTTCAGTGCCTTGACCCTTTCGCTCTTACGCAAAAAATAGAAAAAAGTCTCTGATGACTTCCCTCTACTATCTTTTGGAAAATAAACAATACCGTGTGAAAGAACAGGCCAGTGGCTCCCTATCAAGAGACCATGAAACCCCATTTTTTTCTTGCTCTCTATTGAATAGTCACACACTAGCGAATTCCCTGGCTACAGACGTTAAACTGAGCCATAACATAAAAATCTTGGAGTTGCGTGCCATTAAATCGACAGCACCACCGACGACTCTGAAAGCGCCATACTCCCTAGAGTTTTACTCGCAGACTTGAAGAACAAATTCATTATATAGTTCCACGAAAGAAATCACTGCTTCGGTAATAGTTGTCATTGAATCACCTTCGTCGATCAGTCCATGTAAACACAACACTTTGGTGACTCCGCAGAAAAGTTATTCATTCCAGTAAACTTCTGCAGTGCTATCAAGTTCTTTCCGCTGATATTTAATCTAGCTTGGAGTTCCACTGGGGGCCAGTGCAAAGTCACAGAGAAATTTTTTGCCGCTTTTGGCGCTCCAGTTAACTGTCAAAAATGGTGAAAAGATATGTTCAGAACGCTTACAGCCCCTTAATGCTGTACATGCAAAAGTATAATCAGACGTCCCGGACCTTACTTAGTTTTTGCTGATTTACCAGACATCGTGAAGTCTACAGTTATTACAAGATCTCTAGATATTGACCGCAGTTGAGTTACCTTGCGCTTGTGGTTGAATCTAGAACTGCTTACGAATTTAAATTGTGGACTTGACTGGAAAGCCAGCTAAATTCATACAATTGTTACTAACCTTTGAAAGTTATCCATAGTTGATGAATCAGTTAATTCTCGATCCCTTCGTAAGCTCCTTGTCTCTATTTTACACACATGAGGATTCTCTGGACTCAAATACAATTTTTCGCAACTATCGAGAGAACAAGAACGGCCTAAGGATGCCATTTTGCGAAATAAGTCCATTCACGTTAACTATTTTCTTCAGTTCATTTTGGTCCGTGAGGTCTTGTTGCCTCAGGGTCCTCAGTCGCGAGACCAAAATGTACTTCCGTCGCGTCATCATTGGGGACTAGTTCTGATCAATAATAATTTTGTAATCACGAGGAAAACTTTGATTAAAAATTAAATTTTTATTTTACTTACGAATCTCGCGATACTTTAGAGACATTTAAATTTGTTTCTCGTCAAGTTGTCGAAAACTGCCTCGAAACTGGCACAGGGATAAATTCGATAAAAATTTAACAAATGAGCCGTCGCGATTCACGTTCTTCAGACAACGCATTTGGTCTTTTCACGTTGTTGTTTTGCAGAAGACGGCAAAGAAATGTACCAAGAATTCAAAAGCACGCTAGTAAAACCCTTTGTTTAGCAACGTTCTCGTTGCTGTTCCCGTTAAAAAAACTCCCAAATGGTAGATGATTTGTAGCCTGCGTAGCTGGCGGGATCTCGCGAGCGAGTGCTTTTGATTTAGTAGCGAAGCCGTGAACGCGAGTGGCGAAGCCATATTTCACTCGTGGCTTCGCCGCTCGCCGCTCACGAATCCCGCCAGCTACACAGGCTAGATGATTTGGCATCCTTGCACGTTTCTGCTTTTGGCGCTAAATACGATACATGGTATATATGATGCTGCCTCCTTAAGATATATGAAGACAATTTTTTGGTTTCTAGGAATGAAGAGGGAATACTCGGGAGTGAACCACGTTTCTTAACTCACCACCCGGGGGAAGTACTCCCAGAAAAAATGGTGGGGGTGTGTGGTCCCCTTTCCCAAAATCTTTACCCTATTTATGACCAAAATCTGCGATATTCCCTGCCGTCCAATTTATGATGTGACCAAGAATTCGAAACCCTATTTATGACCTGACTCTTACATCAAAATCCTGTTTCATACCTGCGTTACAATTAGTTCCCTAGTTCAGACCATGTTAAATAACCGTAAACACAATTTGTGAAGGGCTTTTGTTGATTTTCTCTTCCGATAATGATAAAAGAGTGTCTTCTTCTTAAAACATACCCATATCAAGGCTAGAGTACAAAAACCATATCCTATTTATGACCAAAACGGCTGAAAAACCATACCCTTTCAGTGGGGCTTTGGCATAACTTCCTCCCTGCCCCCCTCCGAAGGCAAACCCGCACGAGTCATCACGCTCTTGACAGCTAGAACCGTGCGTGACTCAATGATGCATTTTCTTTTTATCGTTCTTAACACGTGCCTATTGATATAAATTGAAGGATTTGGTTTCCTCCCAGCAAATCAAAATAATCCATACTAGTTAACCAAACGAGTCGCTCCGGGCCAGAGTCGCACTTTTTGTCAGACTTTGTGCCTCTCAAAATGAACCTAGTCTTGATTAATCAAGAACGAATCGGTAAAGGGAACTTGGAATTGGATGTGGTAAATAACTTCTGATGGCTGTTCAAGAGCGTTTCCATTAGCGATAAAATCCAGTCAATCTTAATTTTGCTTTTGATACTTTTTCTTTGAGTGATTGAGAGTGATCTGGTGAGTTTAACATAATGATGCAAAGGACCGCAAACGAAAATGCTGCCTGTTTACGTAAGATGTGTAAAAGATCTGATCAGCCAAAAATAGATAGAATAGCAAACAATGATGCAAGGCTGATACTACGTAAAAAGCTTAACGGGGCAACATAGTCATAGTATCAGCCTTGCATCATTGTTTGCTGATCTGACGGTGAGCTCGATCGATGCGCCCGCCATTTTGAAAATTGGAGAAAGCCCTGGGACTGAGCGTGCTAATCTGGCCCATAATGCTTTACTTTCAACCAAGCCAATGAACTTGAGCCAGTAGTAGAGGACGCTTATTTGAGCCGTAGCCAATCAGAGAGCTTTGCATATCATTAAAAAAAGCTCTCGACCAATCAGAGGGCAGGATTCATACCACGTGACCCTCCAAGATGGCGGGAGGATTTCGACTTTCGATTTCTCCCATAGCAACGGGTTTTTGTTTGGCAGGTGTTCCCTAGCAACGGGCTGGCTTAAGGGAAACTGCCCACCAGCCTCAACGGAGGACTGGGACCGGTCTCACGATTTCCCTTATTTGGCCTCTGGGTTTAGTGTTCCAATCGGCAATGACCGGAAGTGACGTTGGCTGAAATGAAGGGGATAAAAAAGGTGGTTCGTGGTCGTAGTGGAGTTATTATGATCCGACGTTGGATGACACGAAGGAGACGCAAAAGAGAGATGGCAGAAAAACTGGAATCGACGGCTCTTAAGTTGGAGGCAGATTTGCATGAGACGGTTAACAAGTTGAAAGAGACGGTGTTAGAAGCTGTGGATGATGAGAAGTTGAAAGAGATGATGTTAGAAGAGGTGGAGAAGGAGGAGAAGTTGAAAGAGACGATGTTGGAAGAGGAGCAACAGACAAAATCATCGGAGGAAGAGTTGAGTGAAACGTTGACAGATCTCAAAGTGAAGCTGCAGCAGGATAAAGAGGATTGCCAGCAGTTACTGAGAATGGCGACTGAGGTGAAGGAGAAAGAAGGCGAGTCCTTGTATAAGAGTGTGTTTGGTATGATCGTCCAGGACAGTATGGATTCCATCATGAAGAGGGAGGTGGTTCGTCTCACGGTGCAGATAAGTTTGTTCAGGAACAACATATCACGTAGATTGTTGACGGATGAGACATTGACGGATGAGACCCCTTTGAACATCATGAATGTACCGAAAGGCTTCGAAGAAGCGTGGAAGGTGTGGAAAGAACAAGACAACAAGGAGTGTCAAGGGGAACTGTCTTACCAAGCGCTAAGATCACTAATCATTTAGACACACAGTGTAAATTTTTTATTGAAGTTCTTTTAAAGACAAAATATAAATGTGTTGCTGAGTCAAACGTTGCATCATTGTGAGAGCGTCACTTTCTTTATGTCCTAAATGGATGAGAGATAACATCATGTGGTCGGGTGTGAAGAATTCCCCGTGATACCCCGAGGTGCTTTCAATGACGCGTCCGTAGGGCCACAGCTTGGATAAGTCGGTGCGTACGTACCATGGGAATGGGAAGTGTTTGAGTAGAAACACGAGGGTAGTGTCTTCCCCGGGACATGGATCATCTAAGCGGATGTTGCATGCGATGGGTCTTGGTGTCTGATGAAAAAATTTTTGAGTGGGTCAGGAGAAAATTTTCATGGAGACCACACAATGTCATGAGGGTCTTACCTCTTTAGAGTTTGCTTTTGAGGTGGTCATACCACTCCAAAGGTAGCATGTAGGGTTCACCGAGATTGATGGTGTTGCAATGGGGACAAAACGTCTCGAAGGCAGGTCTTCCCCAAGTATAACGTACTCTACAACCTTGGTGGTAAAGACTGTGACAGCACTTGGTGAACTTGGTGTAAATGGGGAAATCTTTACCGCACCATAGACAACCGTTCACTGAAAAAGACACGTTTTATTATGTCACAAAATACTTTTTTTACATGTGGGACGTGTGCTAAGGTCCTAGTGACCTAGCGCCCTTTGAGATCGGGTAGGAATGATTTAACATGTTTGACACGACTCAGGGCTTGTTCCTCGCAATCGCCCAGGAATATGGGTTGATAAGTAGTCGTCTCGTCATCATAATACATGCCATAGTAGGCGTGACAACAGGTGACCCACACACTCCCCAGTCCCCACGCATCTTTGAGGGGTCCCTTCACTGGATGGACAAACTTTTCGTGGTGTCCTCTATCCTTCAAATCCATGAGTGGTTGCCGACAGCATGGCCTTGATTGTTTACAGACATAACATGTTTGAAAGGCTTGTTGGTCCATGACTGTCGGATGATAGAAATTTGATGGAATTGTAGGATGAAGGACACCGTGAAAAAATGAGAAAAGAGAATAATACTCACCTTTTGGTGTTTTCTTGTCCATTCGTCTGAGATGAATCACAACTCATTTACAAGTGGAGAGTGTGACTTGCTTCGTCTCTTTTATACACTTGGTCAACATGGATCCCAGTCTCTCAACGACTGGGGTCCAATCCCTCTCGGATATACGGGTGGGGGTATACCCCCCTATCCCCCTGGTGACCACGTGACAGACCCCTTGACCCACGTGACAGCATGGTGAGTTATGATTGGTTGACTGAATCTCTATAAAGGTGAGAGTGTTTTGTGATCATCCCTTATGATTTTTGCTCGTGTGAGTCATGGCGTTGAGACGTAGTCGCAGGCTTCGAGGTCTGGCCCCTGAAGAGACTGAGCTCCAACAAGTTTGTTTTATCTGCCAGAGAAGTATTGACATCAATACCCTGACAAGATGCCAACGCACTTCCTGTTGCAAGGTGTTCATGCACAAATCCTGTCACCATCAGATGGTGACGAGACTGCGCACGTGCGGTAATTGTCGACGCGAGAACGAGGCTGGTCAGCGCGAGATCGTTTTGGAAACGGACGAGGAGATGGACGAGGAGTCAGATGAGGATCCCTTTTCCATGGGTGAAGGTACGATTCATACTGAGATAGCGCGAGAGTTGAATGAGTACAGACGTGATAGGAGATACCTGCTCACTCACCGCCCTGGATCCGTGTTTTGGCAAGAGATGCCGTTTGCGATTGATCCTGGTGTATGGCTTAGCTATTACTATAAGTTGGAGTTATTCACTAGACTGTTTGCTGAGCAACCCTTGTATGTGCATGGAATTGTGAGAATGCCTTGCGAAGCGACGTATTGGATGCGACGGTTCGTTTATATGATGTTTATTTTCAATACTCCTTTTTCCGTGCTCGGTGACGCACGTGATTTTAAGTTTAGATTTTTGTTCTTTCGGGACACTACGGATATGAGTATTCGAATCAATCATCTTTTCTTTATTGCCTTTTAGACGCAAGAAACCGCGAACGGTGGAAAGATCGCCGAAGGGATGAGCATGTTCTTGTCTGGACCGTCCCCGTCGTTTGCAGGCGTGGGATTGAAATTGGCGTCTCAAGCGGCCAAAGGCATCAAGGACAACGTTCAACGCTATCAACGCGGTCGTGGTCTCCTGGGCATACTGGGAAGTGCCGCCAAGATCGGGGTCAAACTCGGGAAGGACAAGAGGTATAAGAGAATGGGTGTCTTGGGTGCCACGGGCAGTTACACCAGACATCCCCGTCCCTGGGAACGATGAATCGCTTACGACGACAACGTCCGTTCTTGGACAGTATTCTCAAAGAAGCCAATCGGAACAAACGACAAGAATTATTGCAACACGCCAATGCCGATCAGATCAACGCCGTCAGCGAAATGGTCTTGAACCTCTTGAAGAAGAGAATTCCCGTCATGCCTGGCACGCTTCGTAAACTTCAGCGTCATAAAAAGGTGTTGCGCGAAGTGGGGAAGCGCAGAAATTCACTGAAGAGACGACGCGCATTTCTCGTGCAACAGACAGGCAGCGGTTTCTGGCACGGGTTGAAAGAGTGTTACGGAGTATGTCATTGAGAGACGCCCACGGTTACCCTCTTCACGGGATCGACGTCGTCCCAGAACGTCCCAAACCCAGCAAGATGGCGCAACTGGTGACATTGTTGCAAGAGGCCAATCGACGCGAAGAAAAAGCCCACGACGAAGCCACGTACTGGCGCGACGCCTACCATCGTCTCAACCAGGACTATATAGCGCTTCAATTCGAAGACATGTGTTCAGATTGCAAACGCGTCAAAGACGGAACAGACCCGGGTGAAACGTATACGCTCTGCGGTGACTGCCACCAACGCAGGGAGACTGTGAGGACCCTGACACGAAAATTGGAAGAGAAAGAAAAGGAGAAGAGGTATTGGCAAGATTGTTACGAGACGGCCTTGAGACAATTCGGTGATTTCCCAGACGGACAGTATGACGGAGGAAGTCATGATGATCCCCACCCAAGAGTTTGAACGTTTGCAAGACTTTTACAAAGGACAAATCACCGAGAGTGCCCTCTTGAACAAAGCCGGTCGTCTGGCCGCCGAAAAACATTTGATTTTGAAGAATCCCAAGATTCCCGATTCCATCG